>NIGD01000001.1:349049-359649 GCA_003055185.1 Escovopsis sp. TC
GGGGGGGGGGGGGGGGGGGGCCGAGTGTGTGAAAGGGGGCATGATGTCAAGTCACACGTAAATTCAGATGGGTTCTGTTGATCGCATCCAGAGGCTCTCGTGATATCTTTGCGATGGTGCCGCTCGCCGAATGGAGGGGGTTATAGTCGACCAACGCCAGCCCTTCCCTAAAAAAGCCTGCCCATGCTCAGTACACCGCACTCCCATCAAGAAAACAGGGCGTCCGTCGTGGCCCACACCTCCACCTCCCTCCTCCTCCTCCTCCTCGCCGCCCCATCCCTTCCATCCCTCCCGTTCTGCTCACTCCCCCCCGCACCACGCCCCGCGTCCCCTTCCTCCTCCTCCGGAGAACCCGCCACGGCCAAGCTCCCCAACCCCTCGAGCACACGCCTGGCCTTCTCGACCTGCGACCGTATGGCGATGGTCTCTGCCTGGGTCTTCTCGAGGTGACTCTGCATGAGCTCGATGGCGGACTCACGGGCCTGGTGGGGGCGGTACTCGTTGAGGATGTGGTGTATGTTGATGAAGAGGGTGCGGATGTCTGCGATTTTGGGGTCTGCGTGGGATGGGTTCTGAGCGAGGACGCCGGCGAGTTCGAGGAAGTTGAGGAGGATGGATTTGGCCATGCGTTTGAGCTCGAAGGCGCGGTCGTAATTGGAGGGGTTGGTGGGGGGGTTTGTGGTGTGGGAGGGGGCGGAGGAGGACGGGTCTGGGTCGCCGGACTGAGCGGGGAGGTTTGTGATGCCTTGTTCTTCGAGGGTGGGGAGTTTGTCGTCAAGCTGGAGGGGTAATCAAGGGTGGGAAAGTCAGTGTGATGATGTCCCTAGGTGATGGTAGATATAGATGCAGATAGGGATGAGGACGGGAATAGTGACGCACCATGTAGTGATCGCCAAAGACCCTCCACCGTCCGTCGGCGGGCTCGGCAGGCGGCTGCAGGCGGGTCAGCGCCTCGGGCACGTCGGCGACCCGGAGCGGCGTCGGGTCGAGCGCGCGGCCCGGGTCGCTCCTCATGTGGGCGGCGTGCAGCTCCTGGATCCTGGCGAGCCTGTCTGGCGTGAAGTCGAGCCAGAAGGGGGGCGGGCTGGGGAAGGTGGAGGCGAGTCCGTGGGGTTCCTGCTCGGGGGCGGCCATCCTGCAACTCGAGCCCTTGTGTCGTCTCCCAGGCTCGCCCGGCGACTCGGCGAGTGCTTGTTTATCGCGTCATCCAAGACTCGGGCCGGGGTGGAAGAAGGCGGGGCTGGTTTCGAGATCGATGGTGAGTCTGTCCGGTCAGCGGGACTGCGGGGGAGGGTCCGGAAAGTTTCCACACACAGCTCGCGGCGTCCGACGGGTGCGAGTATGTCACTCGTCGTCTGGGGAGAAGGTTGGATCAGAGGGGGAGGTGAAGCTGGAGCGCGACGATGACGCTGGAGGTGCCTGGACGTTTGCGCCGGGTGAATCTCGGGAAGACTCGGCAGATGATGTCAGCGATGAAGGGATACGCTAATCCTTTATTGGATTAGCGCTTGACCCTCCCTGATCTAACCGAAAATGGAAGTCGAGCTGTCAAGTTGCGAAAAGAGCAGGCGCGAGTCACGATGCAGATGCCTTCTCGCGACTGGCATTGCTTCTTTCTTCCCCCTTGTATTTTCCCTTCTAATATTGATTTTCCCTTCCTTTCTGCATCCTTTCTTGGACACGTTTGTGCTGCCGTGTGGCATCGTATCGTTCTCGCCGCACAGGAAACCCCGTCCATCGCGCTTATGGGACGCCGGAGCAGTGCCAATAGATCGTCGACTAGCCCGCATCGGCGCGGGCCATGATCTGAAACGAGAAACCTGCCACGAGACGCACCGACTGAGCCTCACACGCGACCTGAGGACTTCCACCTCGCAGAGCTTAGGGCTCAGTACTCCGCACATCTATACGAGTAGATGCATGAGAAGAGCTGCCTGGTCCTGATAAGCAACCGCAGACGAGTCGATAGCCACGCGGCGGAGCTGCAGCGGCCTGACGACGTGACGCTGGTCAGAACCTCTACGGCACGACGCCATGGCAGACGCCCGCGCGCTCCTCCGGCAGCAGCGAGCGGCGCGCCGCATCGACCACCCGCACGCCGCGTACTCGGGTGCCGGAAGGCTCCTCTGCGTTCTCTGCAGGGAACACGTCCGCGCCGAGGCCCTCTGGGAGGCGCACACGCGCAGCCCTTCGCACAGGAAGAAGGCGGCCTCAACGCCGCTGGGCACCAACAGCCCCTCGGGCGAGGAACCAGAATTCTTCCAAGCGCCACTCCTGCCGCCGACGTCGACAGCAACCTCGACGTCGGCATCGATCGTGCCCCCCCCAACGAAACGCAGGCTCGAGGATGTCGAAGGGAACGATTACGGGGACGGTCCCGGGGATGGGAGAGAGGATGGAAATGGCGAGGGGGAGGTTGAGGCGTGGCGCAAGCGCGCAAAGGCCGCCGACGGGCAGGCCGTGGACCCCACGCGCAGGAAGTCGGTGACGCCCTCGCAGGGCGTGGAGCTGCAGATTCCGTCGCACCTGACGCCCAAAAAGTCAGCATCCTCGGCGTCTTCTGTCTCGGTCACGCCCCAGCCCGGCGTTTCGATGACGTTGCCGCTACAGGCCGGCAACGGGGGGGCCGCATCCTCGCCGACATCGACGCAGACACCGACACAGTCACAGTCACAGACACAGTCGCAGACACATACACCCACGCGACCATCCGATCCCGACCCCGCACCCGCACCTGCGCCGCCACCCCCCCAGGTAGACGAGTCCGAGTGGGCAGCCTTCGAAGCGGACATCGCCGCCGCATCCGCCCCATATGACGAAGACGCAGTCATTTCCCGCCCGGCCATGACCGCCGAGCAATCCGCCGCCGCGACCGCCGCGCAGGACGCCGACGCCGACGCGAATAATCCGAGCTCGCGCAAGGCGAAAGCGGACGCCGACATCGAGGACGAGAGGGAGGAGGCGACGCGCGCGCTGGAGGTGGAGTTTGACGAGATGCAGGAGCTGGAGGCGCGGGTACGGCGGCTCAAGGAGAAGCGCGAGGCGCTGCTGCGAAGGAGGGACAGTCCCCCCAAGGCGCTGCCGAACACAGAGGCATTGGGCAATATGGATGCTGAGAGAGCGGGAGGGATCGAGATTGATCCAGGAAGGCCTCAGGCAGACGACGACGACGATGACGATGACGATGACGATGATGACGACTGGGATGGATTTCGATTCAAGACGGGGCGGTGAACGAGGGGAAAAGAAGAGACAGGAGAAGCAAGGGATGTCTCAGCGCGTCCATCATTCAGGGATTCATACGGATATCCCACGATGGAAGCAGCGCCACGGGGCGAAGGAATTGAGGTCGCATTCACAAATACCGAATCTTTGATTACTGGCGGCTCTGAAGGATACGAAAGACACGGAGGACACGAAGAACACCATGGCGGGGGCAAAGGAGAGAGAAACGGGGCAACACATTACACCCTAAGGCTACCGATCTCCCTTTTTCAAAAGGAAGAAGTCTCACCAAATTAGTGCCAAAATCGGCCAATATCTGGGCAATAGCGATCAGAGCCATATGAAAGCCAGCTTCAACCACCATATCTCAAAGCTGTTCGGTCCTTGACCCAACCCCCCCCTCCCCCCCCACCCCCTTTCTCCTCACATTGCCGACTGCTCTACGAGGCTTACTAGGCCCCAGCCACCACAGCGAGGGGCAGGGGACAGCCACGAGGGGAAGAGGGGAAATGCAAGAGGCCAAGCCGAATCATGAAGATCGCAAATGCTGTTTCATCTCAAGCTCCCCAAACTCGTGAGCCCGTCCCATATTCAAGCAGACTGGCCGAAATCAAGACGGACACTTGGAAAGAGCGTGGAATTCGTTATTCATGCCAATATTTCAATGCAAAGAAGGTGGAGATGTAAAATGCCATCCGAGACAGATTATGACGTGGCCTTATTGAAGTCAAATGCAGATGATGAGAAATGGGAGAGAGAAAAAGGATTTCGACAAATCGAGTGATGCTCGGGAATCGTGGGTGGGCAATATGGCGATTGAGACCATGGAATGAACAACCCCTACTGGGCTGCCAGCTCCCCTCGACTGACCTTCTCCCAAAAGCGGCGCAGCTTCCAGACTCGCCCAATGCCGAGAGCCTCGTCGTGCCGCCTCACGTCGGCCTCGCGCTCCTTGACCTCGCCACACCACTTGCCCGCGATCCACCGGCGCAGGCTGTCCTTGAGGCGCTCCATCTCGATGGCCTTGCGCTTGGCGACGAGGGCCGGTGCGACGAGGACGGGGGTCAATCCCGGGACGCACTCGCGGGGCAGGACGGCCCGCTGGGCGAGGGTGTCGGCTGAGGGCCGCTGGGCGAGACGGCGAGAGAGCCGGATGGAGACGAGGGAGCGGGCGAGGCGGCGGGAGATGACGGTGTTGTTGGTCTGGAAGATGAAGCGCGAGATGAGGTCAGGGAGTGTAGGGCGGGATGGGGAGGTGAGGAGGGGGCCGAGAATGAGGCGGGCGTTGCGGAGGCGGTAGAGCTGGATGATGGGGTCGAGGCAGAGGCTGCGCAGGCGATGACAGGTCTTGAGGGCATGATTGTCAGTCCAAACCATGTTGAGAGGGGCATGATTCATTGCCCGCTGTGTGGCACTTTGGGTCGTGAAAGCAATCCATTGTGTGAATCAATCATCATCGTGATTGGTTTTTCGTGATTTTTTTGTTTTGTTTTGTTTTGGAGTCCAAGTCATGGGACGGGGAACGCCACTTACACGGGAGAGATGGAAGACGTCGTCTACGTCGAGGAAGCCGAGGACGAGGACGAGCATCTCACTTGGCAGAGTCTCGAGACATGGTGGCGGTGACGGGATCAGAGCATCGGCCACCGGGACGGGGCTGGCAGACCAGGGCGGGGACGGCGAGGCATAGACAGAGGCATAGGCATGGGTAGAGATGGAGGCAGAGGTAGAGGCAAAGGAGGAAGCAGACCTGGTGAGTGAGTGAGGTGAAGGAGGAAGCAGGGGAGAGCAGGAGGCCGAATCGGCGGCACCGGGGAGCAGCGGCGGCGGCGGCGGCGGCGGCGGCGGCGGACGCGGGAGGGTCAGGGTGTTGAGGTCGAGCTCGAGCTCGAGGTCGGGGTCGTGAGCGGCGGCAGCGGCAGCGATAGACGCAGCGGTAGACGCATCCACCTCAGGTTGGGCATCTGAGACCCTGCAGACATTGTCGGCCCCCGACGCAGGAGGAGGAGGAGAGGCAGAAGCAGAAGCAGGAGGAGAGGCAGAAGCGCAAGCAGGAGCAGGAGCAGGCGTAGGAGCAGGAGCAGAAGCAGGAAGAAATGGCCGGCGGGTCAAGGTGATGAGGTGGCCGTGGGCTGCTGCGGCCGAGGTGGTCGCCGCGGGATCCATGGTGAGAGCTGAAATGGAAAAGCGGCCAGGCCAAGGCCAGGCCAGGCCAGAGAACACGTCCTCCTTGTTTCAATCGCGCCGGCTGCCGTTGTCCGGCCGGGAATAGGAAGCGACGCAAAGTCGGTATACGGAGCAGATGTACGGACTAGGTAGGTATACGGAGCAGCAGCAGCAGCAGCAGCAGCAGCAGCAGCAGCAGGCGGGGGAGCGAAGCTATGCGATGCGATGCGATGCGAGAAGCTGGGACGCACGGAGGAGTCGTATGTATGAGGTAAGTGTGTACGAGTACGAGGATTGATACTCGTACTCGTATACTCCGAGGGGCGTGTCTGTACCCCGTGATTAGTATGGGCGTTTGCATGTACTGCGTATGCCTATATGAGTATCAATGTCCGTCGGTATGCATGTGCTATGTAGGGAGAGCGGCGGGGCCGGTCCAGAAGGCTGAGTGCAGTCGCCGATGACGATGCCTGCGTTCGTGTCTGCGTTTACTGCTGGTTGCTGTTCCTGCCACGGGTTGCTGTCGAACGGCTCCCTCGGAGGAAGAAGGGGGCGGCGTGCTCCTAATGCTGATGCTGATGCGAATGCTGGCGATGTGGGTAGCGATCGAGATCCAGATCCGTGCATGGATTTCCCCCTCCCTAGGACCTCGTCGGGATGTCGGAAGAGGCCAGCAATAGCGCCCAGGTCAGAGCAGGAAGGACGCTCGTCGATTCCGTCCAGAATCTGCCTTGTGCGTGCACGTCTTTTGGCGGTTCGCTGCCCTTCTGTACTGAGGGCCGTGTCTCTGGTGTCCTTAGGAAGCGTTGGTTGACTCACTCAACTCACTCTCGTCTCCCTTACTCTTCCCCTCTCACCCTCCACTTTCTCTGTGACTGTGTATTTCTCCTTCTCTCTCTCTCCCTCTCTCTCTCTCTTCCTTTCTTCTCCCCCCAGGAATCGATCCTCTCGTCTCTCTTGTCTTTTCTCGCGAGAACTCCTTCTCTCTTCTCGCCCTGTCTTCTCGTTCGACCTCTCGACCTCGTACTGAATAATGTAGTGCCTCCCCGGTCGAATGCCGCGACTCGCCGAGCGCCTGGTCTGATCCCTGCGACGCTTGCTCCGCTATGGATATCGCGCTGCGCCCGCGGATGGTCGGATTCGTGCCGATACTCGTGCTCGCGCTCGTACTCGTAGACGCGCAGACGGGGCCGGCCTGGGTCTCCCGTGGCAAAACGGCTTGCTCGATCCAGGTATGACGCGTCGCCAGATCAAAAAGAGGCAGCGACATGCAAGAGCAGGGCAGGGTTCTGTGGCCGCGGCCCCTCTCTTTATGCCGAGAAAAGAGCGATGAGTCGCGCGGCTATTTGAGGAACTCGGTATTCTATGAATGCCTTGTGCTCGTGCATTCCTGTAGTCGGTGCATACGAGTACGAGCACGGCAGTACTCGTACGAGTGTGTACTCTGCACCCCGTACTCGGAATGTTACCCCGGGTTCGGTATTCCGTGCCCGAGGTTTCAACATTCGGCATAAATCTCGTATCTCCTGCTTGTACTCGTAGAGGTATGTACTCTGCGCTTCTGGTTGTGATTGATGTTGATGTTGATGTTGATGATATTCTTGATGCTACTCCTTTTGGCCAATCAGGGATGCTAGCGAGCTGTTGACGAGACGACGAGGGGCATCCGACGGCGGAATACGGTAGTCTTGAGGCGGCGGCGGCGGCGGCAGCGGCAGCGGCAGCGGTAGTGGCAGGACGGTGCTTCGTGTGCCCCGTGCTCTGTGGCCTGTGCCCGGATGCTCCTTTCAACACGTTGGGTGAGGGCCAGATGAACAGACGGACAGAAAGCCAAGGTCCCGTTGCCTTGTTTGTCTCTTGTGATGGTCTTTGCGACGCGACTCGCGAATTTCGAGGGCAACCAACAAGGGCGAGTTGGTTGGAAGAGAGGACGAGCTTTTTTTCAAGCGTCGAATCGCTCCATTCCAACTGGTGCTCAACTCGGGAAGGTGAGCACGGTAGCCGAGGTGATGAGACCTCTGAGGCTCCTCCCGTGTCTGGCAGGTATTGCGGTGGCGCGCAAGACGACGACGACGATGATGGCACCGGCACGTGCGTGGGCTGCCAGTACGAGACCTAGTCGAGGTTCCCTCGAGACTTGGAAGCGAGGATCGCTAGTGGACGGATTTCCGCGGGCGCGTCACTGATGGAGGTGACCCCTGCTGATTTGTTGTCTGCAGGCGTCGTCGGCGCGGGAAGATCATCAGATGCCTGGGCGAGGCTGGCCGGGGTCGTAGGTCGAGTGCCTCTTGTACTCGTACTCCTTCTCGTACTCATTGAAGCAGTACCAGTACTGGTACTTGTTGTAAGGCGGGTAGTACTGGTAAGGCGAGTCCAGAGCACAGAGCATTCGGTGACTGCGCCTCTGGCCTGGTCTCGGTCTCGGTCTCGGTCTCGGTCGCAGGAAAGGCCACTGTTGAAAGAGCCACCCGCTGTTTGTTCGACACTATTCCGAGGATTGGGTGAATCTTCGAAAGGAAAGATTGCGGAAGAGGAGAACCAGAGGAAGAAGAATGAGGAGGAAGAAGAGTGAGGAGGAGGAAGAGGAGACGTTGAGTGTCCAACGCGACTTCCGCCTCCCAGCACGAATGCCCCGCGCCGCGCCTTCCTCCGCTGAAGCTCAGCCAGCCGCCGCAGGAAACAGCCCCATGATTCGCGCACTCCAGCGCTCCTTCCCTGCGCCAAGGCCGTCCCCCGAGCCCCGGAGGGCACAGTACACGTACAGCCTGCACTGCGCACTGTATTGCACGACTCGCACCTTCCCGTCCTCGATGTGCCGCCTTACGTCATGTGTGGAGACGCATTGCCGCCCGCGGCCCCGCAGATCTTCCGGCGACGAATCTGCCCTGTGCTGATTCTTAGTCAGCAACATGCAGGCTGTGCCGATTCCCGACATCGCATCCATGTGCCAATCTGATCCGCGATGAGATCCTCCCGACGTTGATACATGATCGGCGCGCAAGTCGTCGGCTGCACGGCGTTTGCAACGAGGCTGACGCCTCGAAACCTTGCTCGATCATTTGATCAAGAGTCAGGCTCCATTCGGTCCTCCCTGACGATACGGAACATGAGCCTCTGCCCGTGCATCCGCGTTCGGCTCGGCGCATCCTCGCCCCGGCACTCCCTTCCGGTGCCACCCCAACGCCATCCAGAGCCTTTTTGGAGGGCGCACAGCGTACGGAATTCTCGTTCTCGCATGCTCATTTGTTGCACTCCTCAGCCGCCAATCTCGCCGGTAGACTGGGCGGAGAATGGCCTGCAGTCCGGAGTAGGTACTAATGCAAGGGTGTACTCGTACGTTCCGGCCCTCCTTTTCCAGGTAAACAAATCACCCCTACCTACCCTAGACTGATCGTCCCCCCCTCCCATCAAGACAACCACAATGTTTTCTGTCCCCTCCCTTGCCCCTTTTTTCTTCATCGTGCGCTCCTCGTCCACGGACTATTTCCCACTTTCTCGTCCTTGGTCTCCTCGGAACACAAACCTTCTTCTCCACGTCCCATCCGTTCCGAAGTCAAGTGACGTTCTGCGCGGAATCTCCACGTCGTCTGTTTCCCCGTCAGCTCACATGACCACCAAATCCCCCTCCGTAATTGTCAACGTATGTAAGTTATCTCACCGTACCCGCATCAACCCCTTTCTTACTTTCTCACGGGGACTACACCTACTCCAGACCTCCAAATCCTTATCCATCTTCATCTTCATCTGATACCCCTTTTCCATTCCCAATCCCATCCCCATCCACCCCTTTTGCACCGACATACCATCCCGCAGTGCACTCTACCTGCATTCAATACCATTCCCGTCCACTGAACTCCCAAAAACCTGCAGACAGGCAAGGCCCCCCTGCCATACCCCGCACGCTATCCAACCTCCTCCTCCTGCTGCTGCTGCGGCTGCTGCTTCTCCCCCCTCTCTCGACGAAGCAGCTGCGCCTGCTCCCTAACTTGCTCTCTCCTATCTATCTACTCACTGTACTCTCTGTTTCCTATTTCCTCCTTGCATGCCCCATACTCCGCAAATGTGTTTCCCTCTTCATTTCCTTCCCGTCTCATGGCCAGATCCGATCCCATCCTCATACTCCATACTCGTACTCGTAGCTCCTATCCGACCCTCCTCCCTGCCCACGGCTTTGCCACCTCTTGACCCAATCCGTCCCGCCTACATGCCACTAATGCACTGCAATGCCATGCTACTTTATTTACCAGGTACGGGTACGCAGCCCGCTTTCAAATACTTCTACTCCATACTTTCAGATCTCAGCCAGGCCCCAACTCCCAACTCCCAGTGCCCAAACCCAATCCCCATGTGGACCTTCAACACTTCAGACCTCGCCGACCTTGGCCACTGTCACAATGGCAATGCCAACCCCCCCAACGCCATTCGCCTTGCCCCGAAGGCAAAACCAGAAAACAAAAGTCAAGAATTGAAAAACAAAAGACCCTCAGTCCCTCCCTACCGACTTGTAATTCTACCTCATGTGCCAGCCCCTCCTCGCCGTGCACGGATCGGCTATGTCGCTTGGCCCCCCTCACCCTCTCTTCAAGGCCCAAGCAGCCTCGGCGTCAAATCTCGCTTGTTTCCCCCCCTCGCCTCTTCCTTTTCCCCCTGGGAACGCCCGCCCGCGCGCCCCGCGAAAATCGCAACCTTGCCCAGGGACTTGGCATCATATACGATGCAATATGTACTCCGTACCTGTATGCTATGCCATGTTATGCCATGCCATGCCATGCTATGCTATGCACACGTGTCGTTCGCCGTCTGCAGCGCCCCCCCCCCCAATCCCTGTCGATACTGCACGAGCAACCAGTACAAAGGTCAAGAGCTTGCGCATGTACTCGTATGTATGTCAGTGCGAGCAACTCACCTTTGCCACTTCGATAGCTTACCTCGACTATTTCTCGTCCGTCTTGCCCCTCCACCCCCTTTTTTGACTTTTCTCTCTTCATTTTACCTGGTTGATTCTTAGGTTTGAATTTCCCCTGCTCCTCTGTTCCAACTTGAGGTCCTCCACGCTCCACACTCTGTGTCTTCACCTCCACTTTACCTCTCCGTTTTCCCTTCGAAAGCTCGCCTCGCTCCTATCTATACTTACTTTCTCAACAACATGTCTGTTTCTCTCGCCAGACTTCGCCTCCCTCCTCACGAACCAGAGCCACCCCCCCGCCCC
>NIGD01000001.1:376704-429392 GCA_003055185.1 Escovopsis sp. TC
CCCTCCCCCCTTCCCTTCTCCGATACCATGATACGCCTCGAATCTCCCAACATGACGGAACCGTCAATCCCCTAACCCCATCCCTGATTTTCATGCGCCTTCTTCCGAGTAAACAAATGCATCCTATCAAGAGACTCAAACATGAACGGAGGGTGTGTGAGGAACGGTGCTTCGAGCCCCTGTGGAAAATGGCCCAGAACCACATCATCCTCCCGGAGCCATCATTGCCCTGGACACAGAAAACAAGCCTTCGACGTGCCATCCACCTCGCTTCGAACACCCATTCGGGTCGCGGTGCTGCCTCTTCTGATCATTTCTTCACGATCAAAGTGATGACTCCTTGGCCACAGGGGATCCCCTAACCATGACTTTTTCCTCTTCCATATACAAGTAGATATCAAGAGTGAGAACACCTGAACACATGAATCGTTTCTGGGGATGAGTTTCAAAGCGCCTGCGGAGGGCTGGCAGCCTGAATGGACGGCATGGCAGCGCTCGACGGCTCGCTCTTGATGTTGCCCTCGGCGCCCTCCTTCTCCAGCAGGTCAGACAGGTACTTGAGGTCCTCGCGCGCGCGCGTATCACTCTCGAAGATGCGTCTGATCACCTCCCACTCGCGCCGCGTCATCTGAAACGCCTGCGGCAGGAGAAACTGCACCGTCGGCACCGTGATGAGCTCCTTGAGGACCTCCAGCGCGACGGCCTGCCCAGCCTCTTGTTTCTGCCGCTTGTCGTCCGGCGAGGGGGCGGCGGCGGCGGCTGCGGCGGCGGCGGAAGAAGAAGAAGAAGAAGAAGAAGAAAGATGGGGAGCGGCAGCCGGAGCAGGGGGGGCGGGGTGAGGAGGAATCAGGGGGGGGCTTGTGCTGCTCCCGGCTGGGAGTGGGACAGATCCGGTCGGTGGGTGAGCGGGCCCCGGCTGGCCGAACGGCGATCGCGAGGAAAGAGCCGGGTTGGGCGTGGCGGATTGGCTTTGGCCGTTGGGGAGCGCGCCCGCGATGGGCGAGAACCCTGCGGATGTTGTCGTGGACGGCGTGGCGGGCGAGAAGGCTGGGCCGGAAACGGAGGCGCTCCGGGTGGTAAGCGGTGGTGGCGGCGGCGGGCCCGGGGCGATGACGCTCTCGCCTGAAACCGTCGAGAGCGCAGGAAGGAGTGACGATGGTGCCGTCGTAGTCGTGGTCGTATTCGCTGCAGCCGCCGCCACCGCCGCCGCCTCCTGATTGAGCATCTGCCTGAGCTGCTCCGGCTCATTGCGGTACACAAAGACCGCCAGCAGGAGCGGCTCGGTCCTGACCTTGGGGATGTAGTTGTCGACCAGGTTCAGCATGAACTCCGGATGGCCGTCCTCCCCCGGCGGCACGGGCACGAGGTACGTGTCGCGCACGTTCCCGGCGACCTTGTTCCCGATGACGCCGTAGCGCTTCTTGCCGATGAAGTAGTTGATCAGGTTGTTGAACTCGCGCTTCGACTCGGGCGACACGGGCCGCACGTTGACGACGATGATGTCGGTGAGGCTGCTGTACCGCAGGCTGCAGAGGTACTCGATGGCGCTCTGCTGCGTGATGCGCCCCGCGACCGTCATCTGCCGCGGGATCAGCTTCGTCCAGGGGCCGAAGGAGGCGAAGTTGGCGCCGCCGATGTACTTGGCCGTGGCCTGGAAGTCCGCGATGGAGCTCATGGCCAGGGAGCCGCGCCAGATGACGTCCGCGTCTTCGGACGAATCCTCCGTGGGCGAGTACGGCGGCGACTCGGTCTCGTCCTGCAGCATGCGGTCCACGTCCGGGTCGATACCCGGTCCGCCCGTCCGGAGCGTCGGCGCAGACGGTCGGCGGTGGTGGGTGGAGGTCGGCGTGCGCACTGCGGAGAAGACCTTGCCGATGTCGAAGTGCGACTGGCTCTGGGAGCGCTGCGGGCCCTCGGCCCGCGGCCGGGATACGCCGTCTGGTTGTTGATGTTGATGTTGATGTTGTGACTGTTGCTGATGATGAAGCAATTGCTGTTGGCTGTCCCTCGAGAGGGGCTCGCGCTTGACCCTGGCTCCCTGGTCGCCGCCCATTTGCTGCTGCTGCTGCTGCTGCCGGGAATTGCTGCTGCTGCTGCCGGCGCTCGGCATGGGCGCGTCGCTTGCGAGCAAGCCTTCCTCCTCGACAATCTCCTCGCCCTTGTGCGTCCTACGAACACGAGGCCCCGTGTCTGAGGTGTACAGGATCGACTGCTTCTCAGCACGGGCCTTCATCTCGGCGTTCTGCCGCTGCAGCTCGGCCGTGGCCAGCTGCTCCGACGTCATGACGGCCAGGGTCATGGGCGAGTGCACCCTCCGGATCAGGTCGCTCGTGAGCTCGGCATTGTTCTTAAGGTTGAAGGCCAGCGACTTGATCTGCTGGCTGTACTCCTTCTGGCCCTTCCCGGGCGGGTGCGTGTCGTAGACGGCGCGCTCAATCTGAAGGGCGTACATGTCCGCCATGGAGCCGGCCGCGTTGCTGTCCGGGAGGTCGAGCTGGTTGTTCTTGGCCAGGAGGCTGATGACGTGAGCGAGCGACTTCTTGAGCGCCTTGGCGGGACCCAATCTCGCCCCGGGCAGGGCCGTGATGGAAGAGGCGATATCCTCGGGCGGCGAGTACCTGGTGGTTGGGGGGGCCACGGGGCGACCCTCGTTGTCCGAGATGCGGCGCACCTTGGGGGCCTTTTCCTCGGCCTCCGCCGACTCCTCCCTCGTCTTGCGTTTGCTCTGCTTCAAAGCAAAGGCAGCGTTCGTAGTCGTAGGGGCGGCGGCGGCGGCGGCGGAAGATGCCACCGCATCGGGTGTTGGTGATTCCTTGGCCCTGACGCTGTCCTTGTCGGTATCGTCTCTCACGTCGCTGGTGCGTTTGCTCTTTTTCCTACCGCCCTTCCTCTTCTTCCTCTCGGCCTCCTCCTCGTGGGCCTTGCGCCGAGCCTCCCATGGCTTCTCGCCCTTCGCGATGCCGTCGAGCAGCTCGCGGTGGTTCTCGGGCTTGCATTGCTCGCACCAGTAGTAGTCTGGGATCTCGTCCTCGAAGGAGCTGACGCCGACGCAGACGTTGTGCTGCCACACGAAGCAGGTCTCGCAGGATATCCACGCCTCGCCCGAATCCTCTTCCTGCTCGGTCGCGCCGCAGACGCAGCGGATAATCTCCTCCGGATCCTGTGACAGCTCTTTCTCCTTTTCTTGGGCCTTTTTGGTCTTCTTGGTCTGTCTGCGCTTCGGCATCGCGAGCTCGAGGTCGTCGAAGGCTTTGGTGTGCTGGCCTTTGGTCGCCCGGACGGAGCGTCGAGGTTCGGGTTCTCCTGCAGCCACTCCTGGTCAGTCGACGCTCCTCTTTTGGCCATCCTCGGGACGGGGGCAGGGGGGGCCAAGGGTCGGGAGAAAGGAAGAGGTGAGGGGGAAGACTCCGATTCATGCAAGACACCCGGTCGAGCTGCTACCGCTGCCGGCCACCAGACCCTGAGCTGAGGCTCCGGCTGAAGATCGTGCAGCCGCAGAGCAACGCGCAACCACCTCAAATTGGAGAAGGAAAAAAAAAGGAGGGATACAAGAAGCAAGTAGAAGTGGAAGAGAAAGACGTCGGAGTAGAAAGTTCGCAAAAATATTCCTTCGAAGATTGAGGACGACAAGGAGGGAAAACCCGACTGAAGCTTACCTGACATGGCTCTCGAGTGCGCGCAGAGCGTCGCTACAGTCCAGGGAACAAGGGATGCTGATATTTTGGCGTGACGAAACAGCCACTCTCCTCGCGATTCTTGGAGTTCGTGCTGCAAGACGAGGCCTTGCTTGGAGTCTACTTGGTGCCGCAACCCTCTGGAAGAGGCAGTAAGATCAGGTGGTAGTAGTGGTGGTAGTAAAACCGGCGATAGAAGTGTCGTATGCCGTCGATCGAAAGTATGGTGATTGCGTGGTCGTCCTCAGATGGGCATTGGAGACTTTTACGAAGCAAACGAGCAGCACACAAGAGACAGCTAGAGATGATGACGACGATGATGATGATGATGGAGACCGGCCAAGTTTCCCCTCACTCACGATCTCCAGGAGAGGAGAAGTAGAGGAAGAAGAAGAGAGCTGGAGCTGGAGCTTGAGAGGAGAAAGTAAAGAGAGAGAAAAGAGAAAGAGGAGGAGAAAGAGAGACCCCGCCCGAGCTCTATTCCAGCAATGCTCTCCCCTTCCAATGGATCAATCGCTATCGATGCCGCGCGCAACTAAATGGAAGACCAAGCCTCGATCCTGCGCGAGTCACTTCGAGATCAGGACGGGGACGGGAATCGAGAAGCGGATCGAGAGAGGATTGAGAGAGGACGACAAGACGAATGTTGACAGTTGGATGGGCGAAACAGGGAAGGCAGGTCGATGGCGATTTTTCTTTCGCTCTCGAGGAGAAAGGACGAGAGAATCGATGCGTCTGGGCCTTGCGCGAAAGGCCGTTTGCACATTCGCTTTTCGATCTTCCCTCTTTTTTTTTTGTTTCTTCCCCTGGTCACGATTTGGCCCGCGGCGGGGGGACTGCCTGCGCGTCAGAAGCGGGCTATCGTCAGGCGCGGGGCCGCCTTTCCTGCAGCTGAGGGGAAATGGGGTCAATTTAGATGGAAAAAAAAAGGGACGAAAACGAGCACGTCAAATGGAGGCGCGAATGCTGAGAAGGGCGATGTCTGGCTGGGTGAAGCAGCCGCAGAGGCTGATCGAGGAATCAATCGATCGACGAGTCAATCAACCAATCAATCCCATCAATCCCATCAATCGATCAAGGGATGGTTGTGTCGTGATCGTGGCAGCAGTATTCCGTACTCCGGATAGTACTCGTGAGAGAAGAGGTTGGAGAGGGGGCGACGTCGGTGGTTCCTCGAGGGAGGGGTCAGTCGTGTTGTTTGCGAGAGGCAGGTCAGGACATTCCTGGCAAGGCCGAGAGCGCTCTTTGTTTTTCTTGCTCTTCCAACCGGTGGCACAGCTCTTGTGATTGCGTGTGCTTGGGCTGGTGCTGGTGCTGGTGCTGGTGCTGGTGCTGCTGTTCCCTACCGTGTGGGAATGGATCGAGTGTATCGGACGAGCATCGCCAGGGATGAAAGTGACTTCAGATGATGTCGCGGTCCGTCGACGGCTTCGGCGATCACGAGCCCGGCGGCGGCGGCAATGGTGATGATGATGATGATGCTGATGATGATGATGATGATGATGGAAGTCCAATGACGGTGATGGTGGTGGCGGCGGGGGCGTTCGTTTCGACGATCTTCACGACTTTCCATACTCCGTACGAATTTTCCATGTCGGCGAAACTCCGGGTTGTGAAGAGCTCTCTGCGTTTCTCTCAGCCTCGCCCCCTTCCGCCCTAGCCTCGCCCCTAATCCGGCTTAGCGCCTCTCCGACCCCAGCAGCAACGCGGCGACTTCGTGCCTGGAGCTTCCGGTACTTGAAGCCCCCCATCAATCTGGTACCATCTCCATACATTTTACAAACGAAGTCTACCTCGAGAGTACTCCGTACATGCAAGGCGAATGCCACTCGCAGTGGTGATGATGATGATGATGCTGCTGCTGCTCCCGCCGCACTGAAGCCGCATCGTCTTCACTCCATTGTCCACGGATCCGACTTTCTTGCGTCTCCCTCGCTTTCTTCTCCCGCTCTCCCGCCCCTCTAGAATCCCTCCACTGTCCCATCTCCTCGCACATCATCATGTCTCGCCGCTACGATTCTAGAGTCAGTCCATGCCTGCCTCGTCGTCTGGGAATCGCCTAAGCTGACCTCCGCTGCCCGCAACACCACCTAGACCACCATCTTCTCGCCCGAAGGCCGTCTTTACCAGGTCGAATACGCCCTCGAAGCCATCTCCCACGCCGGCACCGCCATCGGCATTCTCGCAAAGGATGGCATCGTCCTCGCCGCTGAGCGCAAGGTCACCTCCAAGCTGCTCGAGCAAGACACGTCTGCCGAGAAGCTCTATGTCCTCAATGAGTACGTCCTGCCACTTGCTTGATCCTCGCCGGATCGAACGCTGACAAGACACACACCAGCAACATGATCTGCGCCGTCGCAGGAATGACCGCCGACGCCAACATCCTCATCAACTACGCCCGCCAGGCCGCCCAGCGATACCTCCTCACCTACAACGAAGACATCCCCTGCGAGCAGCTCGTCCGCCGCCTCTGCGACCTCAAGCAGGGCTACACCCAGCACGGCGGCCTCCGGCCCTTCGGCGTCTCCTTCATCTACGCCGGCTGGGACCCCAAGCGCAACTTCCAGCTCTACCTCAGCAACCCGTCCGGCAACTACGGCGGCTGGAAGGCCACCAGCGCCGGCGCGAACAACGCCAGCGCCCAGAGCCTGCTCAAGCAGGACTACACCGAGGACTGCACGCTCGCCGAGGCCTGTGGCGTCGCCGTAAAAGTCCTCAGCAAGACCATGGACTCGACCAAGCTCAGCAGCGAGAAGAGTGAGCGCCTTCTCTACACTGCACACCCTGCCATTTTTTCCCCATTGTACTGTCATCCACTGACTGACACTCGCGCGCACAGTCGAGTTCGCGACGGTGGGACAGACGCCCGAGGGCAAGATCTACCACCGGCTCTGGAGCGCCGAGGACATCACCGCCCTGCTCACCGAGCATGGACTGGCCAAAACGGAGGATACAGACGAGAAATAGAAACGAGAAAAAGACGAGAAGACGAGGGAGAGCGAGAGAGAAGGAGGACCAGACGAAGAATCAAAGATGCGGGGATGAGGCGGAAAAAATGGCTGCAACAGCCGGCTTCCTGTGTCTCAACATATATCCACTACGACCTGAAATGTCCAAACCCAACGACTCACGCAGCTCGCTGGCAGGGAGCATGATATCTACCATGCCACTGCTGCTATTATTGACTTCTCGCCTTACTGCTAGATTTGGACCGCCCTTTGGTCACGCCGCATCCTGTATCCATGCGACTTCTCACAGTGCCCCAAATATTCAGGATCCCCCCTATGTTCTGAAATGTATACATCCATGTACGTAGTAACGGCCCCAAAATATAAACAAGTTGGGCGTTCTAGAGGAATCTTAGATCAGTGCACACGGGTATTCAGAGGAAAGCCGTTATCAAGTGCGCCGACGCCAGCGCCAGCGCCCGCTCTCGCCCCGGCCTCCTCCTCGTCCCGCAGCCGCTGCCAGCCCTGCGCCGGACCAGCCTCAGGCCCCGGCATCGGGTGCGGCTCATCACACGCCGCGCTCCCCAGCCCCGGCCAGTGCCTCCTGTAGCTCCAGTACGCCATCGCCATCCCGACGGCGCACCCGACGGTCACGTCGTAGACGTCGTGCCGATAGTCCTGGCAGCGCGAGATGGCGATGAGAAGGGCGCCGAGGAGGGGCGCGAGGCAGACCAGGTCCCTGGCGAGATCGCGCCTACGCCCCCCCGCGGAGTGGTGGTGGTTGAAGACGTGCAGCTGGCCGGCGAGGAAGAGGGCGAGGAAGCCGAGCCCCGCGAAGGAGAAGGACGCGTGGCCCGAGGGAAAGGAGCGCCAGCCGTCCTCGAGGAGGCGGTCGCGCGGGGCGGTGCAGACGTCGATGGTGACGAGGCGTGGCGACGGGTCGGCCTGCGGGTACGGCCGGCACCGGGCGAGCAGGTCTGGGCGGGGGCGGCCCACGGCGTTCTTGACGAGGTCGACGAGCACCTGGGTCAGAGTGATGGCGATGAGGAAGGAGAGGTAGGTGGCTTCGTGCTTGTGGACGGACGCGCGGGCGAGGACGTTGTAACCGATGAGGCACCCGAGCGGGATGAAGAGGGCGTAGACGAAATTCCAGGCTGGACAGTTTCGTTTTCCATGAGCTGGGATCGGCAGGGATGACCGCGAAAAAACTCTCGGGAAATTTCATAGGAGAAGATGAGAGGGAGCAAGTGGTAGGGGAATATGAGGGGAGATATATAAGGGGGCAACACGAACCAACAGTGACCCTTTCATGCTCGGCAAAGGGAAAGGAGATGCGGAGGTCCTCCGTGGAGAACATGCGGTGGAACGGGGTGGCCAGCATGTCGATCTGCCGTCAGACGCACACACACAGATGTCAGCCGCGGATCGAGACTTCGAACGGCCTCGAAAGAGGTTGAATAGCAGCAAGGAATCATTTCGGCCGGCTCACCAGTATCCAAGCCGTGAACAGGATGACGAGGCCGACGTAGTCTGCCGCATGCGTCGTCTGAGGGGGGGCTCCTGGTCAGCAAGTATGTCTAGATGGCAAGGCAAACACAACACTCGTGAGAGAATGCAGCGACAGACCTGGCAGAACCGCTTCAATGTCGACGGAGAGCCATTCGGCTCGTTCATGGCTGGACGGCCGGGCATCGCTAGAAGGCAGGGGAGCACCGTGGATGCCCTCAGGAACACCTGTAGCCGTGGTGGCTCCCTGGAGTGAGGCAGGCTCTTTGATTCAAAATTATCCAGTTATCGAAGCAGCGAGCCGCCGTCCTTTGGAACACAAAATTCTCCCAGGTTCGAGCGTGCGTCTTGAAACAATATGGACGAGCCGAGCAGCCGACAGTTCCGTGATGCCAGATGATGACGGCGGGGGCAGAGCAAGAGCCCGATCTTTATGTGGCCAGCGACTTGTCTCTGTCTCTCGTCACGATGGCAGGCCGATGCTGCGTGTAACGTCGCCGCGGTGTCAGCCGCCGACGGTCATCAGGAGGGCCCCGGTGAGGATGCCGTCGTCATGCGGTCGATGATGCTGGTGATGATGATGATGATAATGATGGCTTGAGGTTAGAGCCTCCGATCCATTTTGGGCGATGTGCAGGTGCGTTGCGGAGGATGGTAGATGTAAGTAGCGTCAATGTCTCGATTGCCTCATTTTCTCACAGGATTTAGCGCAGAAGCTGCCCCTGCCGATACCAAGATCTACCTTCTCGGGACCTTCACGCTAACAGATCGACAGCCTTACCGAACATCGCCAACGCCCAAGCTTCGCTTCACTTTCAACCTCCATCGCCAAAGCCCCCCCAAGAGAGGGAAAAAACCACGAAAAAAATCACCAACGGCTCTCAGACACCAGCGATGCGCCATGTCTGCTCTTCGATCGACCCATAAGCCGTCGGCCGCCGCCCTCGCCGCATCCGCGCCCCTCCCGCCCGGCTGGACCGAGCACAAGGCTCCCACAGGCCATACGTACTACTACAACGCCTCGACCAAGGAATCGACATATAAGCGGCCCGGCGCGCCTCTCGATGCCGTGGTTGCGGGATCCGTCGCGCCGCAGTCCCCGTATGCGCATCTGCCGTCGCTCGCCGACCCCCGCGTCGCCAATGCCTTCCTCGCACAGCTCAACAAGCCCCCTCCCTCTGCTGGTCCGTCGTCCTCGCAGGCCTCGCGTGGTGGGCGCGGCGGCCGCGGTGGTTCCGAGGCTGGAGGAAGGCCGAAGCCGCAGCCTACGGACAAACCGCGCAGGAGGGAGGCCATTCCCGGGTGCGAGCCGTGGGTGCTGGTGTACACCAAATACTCGAGACGGTTCGTGTACAACCCGGCGAAGAACGCGAGCTTCTGGCGCATCCCCGAGAAGTTGATGCCGGCGATCCTCGAGATGGACAAGAAGCGGCTGCAGAGCAAGGTGGTGGGGCCGGAAAGGGAGGGTGCAGACGCGGAGGGAGGCGTGTCGCAGGGACGGAGAGGACCGGTGGAGGATAAGGAGCAGCAGGCCTTCGACAGCGACGAGTACGAGGAGGTCGAGGTCACGGACGACGAGGACCAAGACGACGTGGAAGGCGAAGCGACAGATGCATACGAGGGCGAGGACGATGTCGATGACGAGAACGGAGACAGCCACGTGGCGAAGCGACAGCGGATCCACAGGGGCGACGACGACGACGGCCGAGGAGAGGGCCCCGTCGAGTTCACCGAGGCCGACATCGCGATGCAGCTGCAGGCCATGGGTGAGCAGTACGACCTCGAGCCCGGCGACTACGACGACGGCAACATGGACTCCTGGCCCGAGGGCACCGCAGGGCTCGACTTCACCGAGGACGACGGCCGGCTCCTCTTCCGCGACATGCTCGCCGACCTGGCCATCAGCCCCTACAGCCCCTGGGAGCAGCTCCTCGAGGACGGCCGCATCGTCGACGACGCGCGGTACACGGCGCTCGACACGACCAAGGCGCGCAAGGACTGCTTCGACGACTGGGCGCGCGAGCGCATCGCCGAGCTGCGGGCGCGGCGCGCGGCCGAGCAGAAGACCAAAACGGACCCGCGCGTCGCGTACCTCGCCCTGCTCCAGGCCAAGGCGAGCCCGAAGCTCTACTGGCCCGAGTTCCGCCGCAAGTACAAGAAGGAGGACGCGATGCGGGACCTCGCGCTGCAGGATCGGGACAGGGAGAAGGCGTACCGCGAGCACGTGGCGCGGCTGAAGCTGCCGCTGGCGCAGCGCAAGGCCGACCTGACGGCGCTGCTGAGGGCGCAGCCGGCAAGACTGCTGCACAACAGGTGTCTTGCCGGAGGAAACGACGAGCATGCAGAGGGGCTGCCGACGGCGGTGCTCGCCGACTTGAGGTACATCTCGCTCGAGCCGCAGATGAGGGACCCCCTGGTCGAGGCGTACGTGCAGACGCTGCCGCCGCCTCCGGCTGAGGATCGGGGGGACTGTGGGGATGGCGGGGGCGGGGGGGTGAACGACGAGGACAGGCGTAGGGCCTGGGAGGCAAGGGAGAGGAGGGAGAAGGCGCTCGCGGAGAGGAACAGGATCGTAGAGGAGCAGAGGCGGCAGAGGGAGAGGGGCGTGGCGGCTAGTAAGGCCAGGTTGCGGGACGAGGAGAGGGAGCTGGAGATGGCCATGCGGGTGGGGAAGAGGGGGCTGCAGAGCCAGCTGGCGAGGGCAAGCAACAACCTGTTGAAAGCATCACCAACGGATGAGTAGACGGGAATGGAGTCCTACAATCAAGCCTTCATTTCAAGCTTTCGGTGTGCACATACTACTACTAGTACTGTATTTCTTCATCATCATCCCTAGATATCCACAAAGAAGCGGTCGGCCCCTCGCCTCATCTCCTCCGCCTGCTGCACCATCTCCGCCGGCGTCAGCACCCCTCTCTCCGTCACGAACGCATCCACCAGGTCCGCATCCACCCACTCAAACAAGATATTCTCCACGGCGAAGGCCTTCCCCTTCGACGACAACAATGACACTTCCGACACCTTCAGCGCTGACAACGATGCCGCTCCCCAGCTCCTGGTCATCTCCTCCACATTACTCCTCTCCTCCCCCGGCCTCTCCCCAAACGGCACCACCTTCCCCGTCTCGGACACCACCACGACCCTCACCCCAGGGGCAACATGCCGCGCAGCCAGCACCGCAGGCAGCGAGCCCGTCTTGTTGCTCACGCTCGCGGACCCGTCGATCGCGTCCGCCCCGAGCAGCACGAGGTGCGCGTCCCGCGCGGCGATGGCGGCGCTCGCGTCCGTGTAGACGGTGACGCGGCTGCGCGAGTGCCGGGCCGCGTGGGCGGCGAGGCCGCGCGCCGTGCGGACGCCTTCGAATAGGGGGCGGGACTCGAGGACGCGGATGTCGAGGGTGTGCCCCCCGGCGGCGGAGAGGGCGTCGATGAGGCAGGCTGTGACGGTCGAGCTGGATGACAGTGTGAGGATCCTCACCTCCTTTTCCTCCTCCTCCTTTTCAGACTCCTTGTCAGCCTCTTCCTCCCTGGCGACGAGCTCCTGTAGAATCGTGCGGAACGACTCCCTTATGCGACGGCCCGAGTCCTCCCCTGTCCTCGACACCTGCTCAACCGCCCCGTGCACACATCCCGCCAGCGACTCTGCGTCCCGAAACGACCCCTCCACGGCGGCCAAGACCCCCAGCACAAGATTTGCTATCGACGCGCCCATGCTCTCGCGCCCATTCTTCCACAGATGCCACCCCGCCAGTCTCGCCCTCCTCCACCACGCCTCCCTGTCACTCCCATTCACCTCCGCCAGCGCCTCCAACGTCGACCCGTAGATCCCCGCCGCCCTTGCCGCCATCTCCCTCGCGCCGCTCACAAAGTCGCTCCTCAGCTCCCTCAGGCCCTCGGCGAGTATGCTGCCCGCGCGCGGTCCTAGGTCCATCTCGAACCACACGCTCCTCAAGCTCTGCGTAAGCCTCGGCACGCACTCTAGCCCGGCGAGTCTGTCACCGTCGTCGCCGTGGTCTTTGTCGCTGCTGTGCCCTTCTGGATCAACCCACGTGTATCCAACGTGCTCCCAGTCGATGGCGATATCTGCCGCCCGCGCCTCCGCGAGCTTGAACAAGAACGGGAACACGGTCCATTCGCGGCCTACGCTCGCATCCTGGAATGTGAACGGCCTGCCGTGTCGAAGGAGCTCGAGTGCAGGGCTTGTCAGGGACGTCTCCTCGCGGAGCTCGCGCCACGCGCATGCCAGGGGCGACGCGTCCGAGGCCTCGATGCTGCCTGATATAAGGCCGTATTTTCCCCTAGAGCCAGCCCTGAATCAGCCATGGAAACGAGAAAAAGAAAGCGAGAAAAAAAAGGAATGGATCCTGGTGTCTCTGGGACATGATTTCCTGAGACGCACTGGTATGTGCGGACTTTGTCGCTGCGTTGAAAGAGCGCCAGCTGCGGTCTGCGGGACTCGTCGTCGTTGGGAAATCTGAAGATGAGGCTGCTCGTCACCGAGCGCTTCTCGAGGGTCATTTTCACAGTGCTCCGATGAATCACAAATCAATGGGAATGCTTCGAGCTTGAGCAAGTTGACTGGAACTGAAAGGCGGTTTGGCGAGTCCCAAGTTGAATCCAAAGCTTCCAGCTTCGCGATGCTGATCATGGAAGGTCGAGGTTGTCTTGGTGATGACGTCAGAGGCTCACGCCTGAAGAGGTCAATAAGAATAGATTATGGATGCAGCTGATCGGCACGGAAATATAGAAATTGGGACTCGACACGGCGAATCAAAGTCACGACCGCATTCCGGCTCATTTGAGTGCTGCTTCGAATAGGATGAGGTGGGATGGCTATCATTTCCCTTGCAGGATGCAATATCCACGGTGGTAGTAGGAGCTTGACTACTCCTCTGTAGTTGTATCAACAGTAACGACTCGCTCGCTTACGATGCCCTCCTTATCTCCCCCCTCAATCATTGTGCAGATACTCTTCCTCTTTGAGTGATGCCTTTTCAGACGATGTGGGCGGTTCTCTCATTGAAGGCGTATTTGCGTGATCGAATATGGACTTGACCATCTCGCCTGATCGAGTCGCCAGGACGGACAGCAGGGTATCGCTCAACTGTCGGGAAGGGGTGTCAATCGCAAGAATAGTGTTCAGAAAGATAGGGTGTATTAGTAGACTTACGCCATGTGTGCCTTCACAGCACCCCTGAAGCCAGATGCCAGAGCCCCTCTCAACACGCCCCGGGGCAAACTTGATCTTGTAGTCTCTCCCGACGGTCATCTCGCGCGTCTCATTGCCCACCTCGACACCCCAGCCCTGGATGCCGTGGCTGAGGTGACTCTCTCTCCTAGAAGGGGGTCTGGGGAGCATTCCCCACAAGTCCCTGAGCAATTTGACATGGGCGTCGCGGCGGTATCCTGTGGCGGCTATGAGCAGGTCGACTTCGAGGGTCATCTCATCGTCGTCATCGTCGTCATCGTCGCCGTCATCATCCTCGTGTATCTGGTCTTCACCCTCTTGTTGAGAGGCATGTCGCGGTCGCCGGATGCGAATCACGGTCCGTCCGCTGCTAGGCGTGATATCGAGGATCTGGCTCCGGCCGAGGATTCTGTGAGGCCACGCGCGCTCGTCGGGGCCGAGGTCCAACTTCTGTTCGTACATTGTCTCGTACAGCTTCTCGATGAGCTCCAGTCTCACCACGCCGTAATTCGTCGCCCTATTCTCGTTGAGAAACAGCTTGCGGCTTTCAGCCGGCCTCGAGAAGTGCGTGTCGATATATTCCGGATCGAACACGGTGTTGACGCTGCGTTGACATCATCAGGACATGAAATTGAAACAGCGCTCGGATCTCGATGTGTAGCATTGCATTCCAGCTCTTCCCCGGGCCATCACCACTTACAACGGCGAGTCATCACTGGGCCGCAGAAACTCCTGGCGCATGATGAGAAAGGTCCGAGAGTTCGGGTACAGTCTCTGCGTGTTATGAAAGATCTCCGCCGCGCTCTGACCGGCCCCTACGACTGCCACGCGATGTGGTGCGTGGCGGTCGGGCAGGATCCGGGGCACCATGTTGGCGAACTGGGACGAGTGAATGATGCTCGGATGGCTATGGGGATCCGGGAAGTTGGCCGGGAAACTCGGCTGTCCGCCCGTGGCGAGCAGGACGTTGCGGCCGCGATGCCGGCAGATCTTGCCGGACATGACGTCGCGGGACTCCACTACGAACGTCCGGACAGGATGATCATAACCGGCCACGAGCTCCGGCGAGACGGACAGCACCTCGTGACCATAGCGGATCTGGCGACGAAAATGGGAGGCGGACCAGCGCAGGTAGTCCTCGTACTCGGCGCGGGCCGGGAGGAAGGTCCCGAGGTTGGAGAAGTCGACGAGCCTGCCGTTGCGGTGGAGATAGTTGAGAAAGGTGAACTCGGAGCGTGGATCGCGCAGGGTGGCGAGGTCCTTGATGTAGGAGATCTGCATCTTGGCTCCTGCGAGGAGCATGCCGGCATGCCATGCGAACTGGCGCTGCTTCTCGATGAAGAGGACCCTCGGGGCTAAGCCGTCCGGGAGCAGCTTCTGCCCGGCGGCCACGGCGTCGTGTAGGGCAACTGCAATGGCAAGACTGGCGGGTCCGAAACCGACGCAGATGAGATCGAGGACGGGGTCCGGAGATCGGGGTGCATCAGGCCCGCGCCCGTCAAGTGCTGTTGCTGGCAGGTATGGCGTGGAAGTTGTCTGGTGAACTTTCCGTGCTGGGCGATCCCGGCAATGGCTGTGTGGCATACCCTGTGACTGTTGGAGAGAGGGAGAGTCCATGAGAGCTGAATCGTCAAAGGATGAGTCAAGGAATGACGGCGACGACAACGACCTGTCGTTAGAGCGGCCATACTGGCTATTGGGAGGCTCGACGTGGGGGAGCATTGCGTGTTGCTGTGCTGTCGTGGTCTCAATGCCTTTCCTGTAATAGTCTAAATGCCCGTCCTGTCGAGGTTTTGATGCCTTTCCTGTCAAACTTTCCTGTCAAAGTTTCAATGCCTTCTCCCCTTCATGCAGCTCCTAATTCATGGAAAACCCACACGCCCGCTGTACGGCTCAGAAGATGGAAAATGATGAGGGAAAGTCGATCAGCCGCGATGCCAGGAGAGAGGGGATCTCAATCGACCAAGACCAGGTTGTCTCTCCTCTGTCTTTCTCCCTCGAGCTGTCTGTCTGTCTGCCTGTCTGTCTCTGCAAGAAGTAACAAATAGATGGATATGTAATAGTATCGATGTGTCCGGCGATCTCCTGGTGAACGACGCGATGGCCTGCTGATTTTATTTATATCCCCGCCACATCTCAAGCTTCTCACCGAGGAAACAGCAAACGGTGTAGAGGAAAGCGAGCCCATGCTGTGCGACGAGGCGAGTAAGGGCGACGGAAGGCGAGTTAGTATTGACCCGGACTCGTGCTCGCAGTAAGAACCAGTGACTGGGCGGCGGACGCTCGCGGAATGCACGACGAGTCACACCCACGCAGCATCTGTGCGCACTATCGGGGGCCCTTGTCAAGGATCGAATGGATAGTCGGATGGATGGATGGATGGATGGATCCATCAATTGCCTCCACTGCTTCTCCCGAGGGGTCGGGAGAAGGGCTCGACAAGGCCGAAGAACCTAGGGGGAACGGCGGAAGGGCGGAGGAGGTAGGGGGAAGGGAAGGGGGGCGAGGCAAGGCATGGCATGGCATGGCCGTGGGGCACGACGTCGCGAACTGGCGGTTGACGACATATTGATGGTAGTGTCGGAGACAAGTGCCTGGACCTGCTTGATTCTGGCTTAGCACGCCGCCTTGGATCGCCAGGCTAAAAGCGCATCATCGAGCCCACCCTTGCCTCCATGATCGCGTCCATACCTGTACCCGCACATCTTCCCACTGTACTTCTTGTAGTGCTGTACCACTCGAGTCCTGCCGCAATATCGCAAGTATCTGTGTCTATCGCAACCAACATCGTCGCCATTCTGTGTGGCTGCTGCAGGCGGTGGAGGTTGGTTCTCTGGGGTCGGTAGCAAACATCAATGGGACCTTTGCCCCACGACTGGCTCGTCTAGGGACGCCGAGCATCTAGCACCATCCTGTCGATCTCGCAAGAGAGGGGGGGGGGGCACCGAGAGGGGAGAGCCTGGCGAACACAACAGGGTCAACAAAGGGCATCCAACATTTGTCCTCAGCACAGGGTGCTCGTACTCGTACTCGGACTCCGAGCATGCAATCGCCGTATTCGGCCGAAGGCAATGGATTCTTTCATGCTCGCACAAACTTGTACGAGTACTCGTACGAGTACTGACACGAGGATGGATCCAGGCTGGGAACTTGATGCGCTAGAAGCTCCCGCGAGGACGAATCGAATACGCCACGCCCCCTGCTTGCAGCGTGAAGCCGAGGGCGTTTCCGAGCATGGGTCTTGCGTCCTGCGTCCTGCGTCCTGCGTCCATGCTGCTCGTGCGAGTGTGAGTCGTATGCGGACAGGGAGGTGCTCGGATTATCAGATGATCGGATAATGCAGGCGAGGGTCAGGGCCGGCCTGCCATACTCGAGGCGAGGCTGCCCATGAACGATGATCGGGCGATGAACCCTAGAGGGGCGTTCATGTTGAAGTCGGAAATGCACGATCATCACATTGATCGGTCGTCCAGCCTCCAGCAGTCCGCAGGATGAGGTAAATGCCTACCCTAAAGTCATCCCCATTCACCTACCCTGTACCAAGACGATATGGCCTTCAACATTGATGAACATGAAGCTAAAAACATTTGAAACTCCACGATCCAGATGCACGTTCACGATCCAACGTCGACGTGGCCTCAAGTTCGACTTCCTACCGATGTTCCATGTTCCTCCAGAGTCGGTTCTCACTTCTTCCACCCTTCCACATCACTCACCCTGTCAACTGGGCAATGAAGATCCATCTGCCTGCTTCTCACTAATGCACATGCATATAGAGAAAGACGTAGGTCGATCCATTTCTGCCCGGCAGCCCTTCCTACGAGCCTCATAGCCGAGCCAGGCGCGATTTGTCTATGGCATCGTGCATGGACCTTGAGATGTGCCATTTTATGCCCCTGTCGAGCTGCATTCCGTTGGCGGCCCGATGCCAAATATCGCTCCGCTTTGTTGCTTTCGCAAGGGAGAGATGCCCACCTCGAACCTCCACGTTTTCTTCCACTTGTCCCAACTCATATCGAAGGCCACATCCATCCATCTTAAATCCCACCCGCTTCCCAGCCAAACTTTGAATCGCCCGCCATGGTCCAGACGCGAGCGCAGAGTCGAGCGCAGAGCGCCGTTGATAGGAAGAAGGACGAGAGTAAGTGTTTGCGCCCCATGGCCTGCTCGCCTTGTTGCCGCGACTGACAATGATCCTTCTAGCCCAGGGCGTTGGAACGCGCAGCAGTTTTTTGCAGAAGCCATCGCGGAAGCCATCGAAGAAGCCGTTGAGAAAACCCTCGCGTCAGCCGAGGGAGAAGGCTCAGGCCCCTCAGCTTTTGGACCAAGGCCTAGAGCGAGGCATCAAAGACGCAGACAATCTTGAACCCCCTGCTACCCCCAAAGAGGAGCTGATAGAGTCTCCTCTTTCTCCTCCTCCTCCTCCTCCTCCTCCTTCTCCTCCTCCTCCACCGTCTCCTTCGATCCCTTCTCCTGCTGCGCCCCCCGCTGCTCCTCCTCCCACTACGCCCAACGCCAAGACTGGAAATCCCATCGATTTTTGGAGGAGAGAGGGGCGCTGGCCCAGCCATCTCTTTGATCTCGGCATGCCTCGCTTTCACGCGCGGAAGACAGGGCTGCGCTCTGGCACTGCTTCGAATGGATGGAAGCGATCCAACAATTCTGCTTTGTCCGTGACGCCAAGCGACCAGAGGCCTCGCGAGGAGAAGAGTGTCCAGTATCGATCAGTGCGCTATGAACTTCTCCTTCAAGCCAATGGAGCTTTCATTGAGGAGCCGCTGGATCCTCAGATCACGGAAGACAGCATCAAGGGTTGCGGGATCTTGATGCATAGCAACCAGCCTATTCCCCAGGGCACCATCCTTGATGAGGCCTTCGCCAAAAAGGCCCTGCGGGCCTTGAAAGGCAAGAACGAGGCGCGCGTCATCCAAGACTTGGCCAGGCTCGTCGTGCCCTCGGCAGAGACCCTTTCACACCAAGGCCACGGCAGTCATTTGGCTGTGCTCGTGGAAAGTGTCAATGAAGGCTGGAATGCCTCCGTCCCGCTTGTGGGGACCCGCCCTCAGCCCGACTATGCGGTCGGCTTCCGACGCGGCGCATTCTCCAAAGAACAGCTGAAAAAGT
The DNA here is from genome assembly GCA_003055185.1 of Escovopsis sp. TC. NCBI lineage: Eukaryota > Fungi > Ascomycota > Sordariomycetes > Hypocreales > Hypocreaceae > Escovopsis > Escovopsis sp. TC. The sequence goes on from NIGD01000001.1 coordinate 395,144, forward strand.
TGAGACCGTTTGTCGGCGATCTTTTTGAGGGGGACACATCCTTCATTATGGGATCATTCGGCATGCACTTTCCCTTCTTGACATGCGAGGTCAAGTGTGGAGCCCAAGGGCTGGACATTGCTGATCGTCAAAACGCCCATAGCATGGCCCTTGCTGTGCGAGGCAGCGCCGCGATTTTCCTCGAAGTCGGGCGAGGGCAAGAAATCAACGGGAAGATCCTGGCCTGGTCCATCTCCCACAATCACGAGATCGTGAAGATATACGGCCACTATTCCGTGATCGAAGGCGACGACCTGGAATTTTATCGCTACACCGTCAAAGAAGTCGCTCTGGCCAACCCCGAGGATAGGTGGACGGCGTACCGATTCACGAAGAACATTTACGATATCTGGATGCCGGAGCATCTGGCGAGGCTTCGTTCGGCCATCGACCAGCTCAAAGTGGAGGCCACCGAGGGCTCCGCGCACCATGAAGCGACCGGACTCTCCCAATTCCTGGGAAACATGGGCCCGTCAGGGCCCGTTCTGATGACGACAGAAGAAGAGCAGCACGGTGAGACCGATGGCTCGGACCGGACGCCGACTGCGACTTCGCCGTGCTCGCATTCGAATTCTGCGAAGAAGAGAAAGCTTCCTTGAGGATCTGCGGATGGAGAAGGCATAAGCAGGCATGTGCGCCGGCGTTTCCTCCTTGGGGATTTGATCTCGTTCTTTTCTTGTCTTGTTTTTCTTCTTGCGTACCACCCCCTATTATGTCTTGCATAGCGGCATTGTTGGATTCGTACGGAGTGTAAGCTCGATTTTGTTCATACTTGGTGTTGAGATTTTGGCCCTCCTTCCACGCATTCTATCTAGATCACATAGCATGGGGGGTGTGAGAGAGCAAAGAGGCGGGATACACGGAGTGGTTGAAGCTGGACCCTGTGACATAACCCTAACCCTCTGGCGCTCCCCGTATCTCGTGCTCCGTACCCTAACCCCCACCTTGACCATTCCATCGCCGACACCAGACGAGCGTCAATGGATCATGCCACCACTTCCCGCGGAGGATTCTAGGCCGGTGAAACTGGAGGCTTCATCATGAAGAATGATGCGAGTCAATTGCATGTTGTCTTTTCATTCTCGCAACTGCATTTTCCTCCAGAGGATTCAAACCGAAGAACGTTGAATTTCAGCCACTCAGAGCATGACGTCATGACTTCGATAGGTCCGTTTACGGAAACCGCGACCACGGTCCTTCCCAAGCTTGCCGAGGTCGTGATGGCCTCGTTCCAACCTCCATCCATCTTCCACCTCCCATTGCTCTTCTTCATCTTGCATCTCACGGTCGCCAAAGCCTGATTAGGGAACGCCGATAGAGTGCTATTCCTGCTCATTGTCGAGGGGGACCTCGCCGCCACCGCCGCCATGGACCTCGAGCACTTGTCGATCTTGAACCCGCATCCCAGGAGACTGCCTGGCCCAGATCTCCTGCATCAACTCATTGCCCCAGCATCGGGGGACCTGGTGGCTTTACAATGTCTGAGCAAAGCTCATCAAGCCCAGTCATTCTCGTATGCTGATATTCATCACCTTTCCCACGCCCTCGCCGCCCGCATCTCGCTCGCTCGTGGCAACATCCCTGGCCAATTCGTCGTCCCGGTCCTAGTGCGCCAGTCGCCAGAGCTGTACATCGCGCTGCTGGCCGTCTTGAAGGCCGGGGGAGCTTTCTGCCCTCTCAACCCGGATGATCCACCGGACAGGATCAGCTTCATCATTAAGGATGTCGCGGCCAGCCTTGTCGTCGCCTCGGAAGAATTGGCCCACCGCATTCCTCCCCATGCATCTGTCCAGATTCTACACGCGACCATTCGCCCTCGCCACAGCCATGAGAAGCCCAGTCTGAACGCATCCTCGGGATGCGAGCCCGAGGAGATGGAGCTCCCAGACCCTCCTCTACGTCTGCCAAAGTCGAGTGATTTGGCCTATGTCATGTACACGTCTGGGTCGACGGGGATTCCTAAAGGCGTTGGCATCTCTCACTCGGCAGCAAGCCAGGCATTGCTCGCTCATGATGCACAGCTTCCTCACTTCTCCCGCTTTCTTCAATTCGCTGCGCCAACGTTCGACATTTCTGTCTTCGAGATCTTCTTCACATGGCATCGAGGTGCCACCCTGGTCAGCGCCAACCGGGACGAGCTGCTCAATGATCTGCCGCGTGTCATGCGAGAGATGCAATTAGACGCCTGCGAGCTCACGCCCACAGTCGCGGCAAGCTTGCTGAGATCAAGGGAACGAGCGCCGCAGCTCAAGCTGCTGCTCACGATTGGAGAGATGCTCAATGAGAGCGTGGTGAGAGAATTTGGCGGCGATGACACAAGAGAGAGCATTTTGTGGGCCATGTACGGACCGACAGAGGCCACAATTCACTGGTCAGTGCCCCTATTATGCGTCAATCTGAGTGTAGTGGGCGTCTTTGTTTTCCAATCGCCGATGCTGACACTAGCCACCCCCTTTCTCTCATAGCACGGTTCAACCGCACTTCTCTTCCAAGGGATCTGTCAACGATATCGGCCTACCACTCGAGACAGTCTCTTGTTTCGTCATTGAGCCCGCTATTTCACTCGATCAGAGTCCCATTTTTCTCATCCTTCCAAAAGGAGAGATCGGCGAGCTTGCGGTCGGTGGACACCAGATTGCCGAGGGCTACCTTCACCGTCCCGATCAGACGTTGGCTTCTTTCATTTCGACTCCCTATGGGCGGGTCTATCGCACAGGCGATCGGGCCCGCATCAACGCGGACGGAACACTAGATTGCCTTGGACGGCTGTCCGATGGGCAGGTCAAGCTGCGTGGTCAGCGTCTCGAGCTGGGAGAGGTTGAAGCCGCGGTCCTGCGAACTCCAGGATGTCACGGTGCTGTGGCCACAGTCATGGATTCTTCGCTCATCGTATTTTGCGCTGTAGATGATGGAGTCCTTGAGGAAAGTATCATGGAACAAGCGGAGCGGTGGCTTCCTAAGTACATGGTCCCTGCGATCCTCATCCTCTCGGACAAGTTCCCCCAACTCCCCAGTGGCAAGGTCGACAAGAAACGGCTGAAAAGCGATTTCGAGACTTCCCGGGCCGATTTGATGGAGGAACACGTTGCTCTGGAAGATCTATCGGACGACGAGGTCAAGATCATGGGCATCGTATCCAAGGTTTTCAGTTCGAACGTCACGAGATCCACGACACTCGCATCCGCTGGCTTGGACTCTCTCACGGCGATCTCGCTGGGGGCCGCTCTTCGAGCTGCAGGATTCGAGGCGAATGTTGTCCAGCTTCTTTCCCTCGAGAGCGTCTCGGATGTCCTCTCTTCCGTACAGCCTAGGATTGATGCGCCATCTGGCACGACCCGACCTGTTTCCAACGACCTATCCAAAAGTATGCCAGAGCATTTGAAAGACTTTGTCGACGATGTCCAGCCCTGCCACCCGGTACAGGTTGCCATGCTAGCCGCGACTGCTTCGAATCACGAGGCTTACTGGAATGACGTGGAACTCGAGGTCGAGTCGGGAGTCACAGTCCATCAGCTCTCGGACGCCTTCCTTGAGCTTGCTGGCCAGAACAGGATTCTCAGGACCGGGTTTCTTCCATGCGATGGCGGATTCATGGCAGCCATTTGCAAAAGCTTCGACGCAAGCTTTTTGCAAGTCGTCGACTCTTTCCATGGACTCGATGTCTCTGATCCCAAGGCTTTGCTTCATCCAATACGACTGCAGATCTTGCGGGGATCGGGTGTTGACTTTGCGGTCAAAGTTCTCATACACATACACCACGCCATTTACGATGGCTGGTCCATGGACATCATCTTGTCAGATCTGTGCAAGCTTCTCGGCGGTCACGAAGTGGCACCGCGACCTGATTTCCGCCGCTTCCTCCATTTCTTCGACGGCATCCATACCAAGCATGCAGACGATGATCGTGCATTTTGGAGCGAATACCTGCTGGGATGGACCAAAAAACCCTTTCCCAGACTCAGAAACAGGCCGGTCAATATAGACGAAATAAAGATTCACAAAGAGACACTTATCATTCCATCATCTCTGTTAGATCAAGCGACGCAAAGGACAGGTTGCAGCGTTCAGGTATACTTTCAAGCTGCCTTAGCAATGGTCTGGAGCGGCATATCAGGCGGCACCGACGTCGTCATTGGATCAGTACTCTCGGGGAGAACGGTCCCCGTTGACGGCATTGAAGGAATAATCGGCCCGTGTCTTGCGTCAATGCCATTGCGAATCGATCTCGAGAGGACAGATAATGCCCTAGATGTCCTGCTGAGCATAAAGTCGAGCAACAGGGGCATCTTGGAGCATTCCTCCTTGCCTCTGGTGGAGATCAAGAAGGCTGTGGGGGGTTTGGGTGCCGATGCTCTCTATGATGTCTTGCTGGTCTATCAGCAGTCACTGTTCTCGGACCGGCGAGAGGACAACCTTGTCAGGGAGACACGACACCTGGACCGATTGGAGACGAAGCTGGTGCTTGAGGCCGAGCCATTCCGCGATGGCTTCAGGCTCCAGGCGACATACCACTCTGGCCCGTTTCCTCCTGAGATCGTGCACCAGATTCTCCAACAGTGGAAAGATGCGTTTATCCGTCTCACAAGACAGGAGAGACCTGGATCAGTCATCCCGGATCATTGCGAAAGGCATACTGCAGCATCTGTCTTCAACGAGACACCAACCAAGATCAAAGACGATTTCGACCTTGCGCTCTTGTTTGAAGCAGCTGTTACCAGGACGCCGCACGCCGATGCTATCTGCTTCCAGTCATCCTCATTCAATGGACCAGACTTAGCAGGTACAACTTCTTATGAGGCCCTGAATAAGCTCTCGAATCAAATCGCCAACTTTTTCATCACGGAGGGCGCACGACCCGGTGATTTGATCGCCATCGTTATGGACAAATCCCAACTTCTCTATGCTGCGATTCTGGGAATCATCAAAGCTCGATGCGGATATCTCCCTTTGCTCCCTTCCACTCCGGTAACCAGGGTGCGGGACATTCTCGCCACAGGGGGCGTTGAGATGTGCATGGGAGATGAAGCCTCGTTAGCAGCGTTTCGACTTATCAAGGGCGTTAGATTTGTTGAGGTCAACTCGGATTGCCTTAATTGCTTCTCAACCCAGAATCTCGACATCCCGCCGGTCGGCTCACGACTCGCCTATGTGATTCACACCTCCGGAACCACGGGGATCCCCAAAGGCGTCGCAGTCACACAGCAAAATATCGTGGCCAACATTATCCATCTTGGTTCAATATATCCGTCAGCAAAGAAGAACCCACCACGTCTACTCCAAGCCTGCTCCCAAGCATTCGACGTCTCGGTGTTTGAAATCTTCTTTGCGTGGCATATGGGCATGGGTCTCTGCGCCGCTCCAAACGATGTTCTCTTCGAGGATATCGAGCTCGCCACGAGGCAATTCAAGATCACGCATCTTAGCCTGACGCCATCGGTGGCTGCCCTGATCGACCCCATCAATGTCCCTGACGTGGAGTTTCTCGTCACCGCTGGAGAACCTTTGACGGTATCAGTTTCAGAGCGCTGGGGCGATCTCCTCTGGCAGGGGTACGGCCCCTCAGAGACCACAAATATCTGCAGCGTCAAGAGGATGAAGCGCGGTGAATATGTGGACCACCTAGGATGGGTCTTCCCGAACACCTCCGTGGTGGTGCTGGGAGCCGGGACTCTCGAGATTTTGCCCCTTGGCTGGGTCGGCGAGTTCTGCTTCAGTGGGGACCAGATCGCTGCTGGATACCTGAATATGCCTGACCTGACCTCGGAGAAGTTCATCAACCATCCCAGATTTGGGCGGATCTATCGGTCGGGCGACTTGGGAAGAATGCTATCGGATGGATCTCTCATCATCCTGGGAAGACTGGACAATCAGATCAAACTGAGAGGCCAACGGATCGAAGCCGAGGAGATCAACAGCGTCATCACGGGATCTCAATTGGCCGTCGCGGCTGTGACGATTGTGGTGCAGAGCAAGAGCGCCTCATCAGACCAGCTTGTCTCATTCTATACCACCGCAGACCGAGCGGACACATATTTCAAACCTCTGGAGATAGACTTGGAAGCCCACCAAGCTCTATTCGCGTCGCTTTCATCTCGCCTCCCATCCTACATGGTTCCCTCATTCCTGATTCCCCTTTCTTGCCTGCCGTTGACAACAAACGGGAAAATTGATCGAGACGGTTTGCAGTCATGCTTTGCGGGTCTCTCCAAGGATTACCTCGAGGTGGCAAGTGGGACAATTGGTGACCATGACGGATCTGAGTGGGCGCCAATCGAGAGATCCATCGCAGATGTCATGGCTCGATCTCTGGATATTCCAAGAATCGACATTGGCCGGTGGACACCTTTTGCGAGTCTCGGGTTGCATTCCATCTCCGCCATCGGCGTTGCCCGGGACATGAGCTCAAGTCTGAATGTCCGCATCCCAATATCAGCGCTGTTGCAAAATCCGACAGTGGCTCAGCTGGCAAAATTTATGAGCGACACTTCCTCCAAGACTGCGATTCGAAAGACGGCTCCCATCTCATACTTCTCGCAGACTTTCATCGATCAAGTCGGACGAGCGTTTGGTGCCGAGGAACATCCTCGGGTCAAGATACTCCCCTGCACACCGCTGCAGGAGGCCATGCTTTCCAGTCAGGATCAAGGGGGTTACCTCAACGAGGTCTCTTTCATCTTACGGTGTGAATATGAGGTGATGAGAAGTTGCTGGGAGGAGATGGTCAAAAGGCACGACATTCTCAGAACCTGTTTTGTGACCACCAATGATCCAAAGTTCCCGATGGCTCAAGTTATTCTCGAGAATCATGTCCTTCCGTGGAGAGAGATCGATCTGAAGCAAGGCTTTGAAAACCAACGCGACTCTAGCGACGCTGTTCTAGATGATATTTCTTTTGCCCTCTCCGAACCGCTCAACTCGAAAACGCCGCCGTTCGCCCTAGTTGCCCACCAGAATCTTGAGGACGGAGCAACAAAGCTCTCTTTTTACTGTCACCATGCGCTCTACGATGGGATAGCCTTGGACAATCTTTTCAGAGAGGTGCAAGGACTCGCTCTTGGACTCAGCCTGCCCCCCCTTGTTCCCTTCGAGCCCTTTCTGCAGCAGATGCTCAATCATCCTCCGGACACAGAGAAATTTTGGAATGACCAACTTCGCCACTACATGCCATCTAGGACATTCTCGCGACAGTCATGGCAGCGAGTTGCGAGGTTCGATTACGCATCTCCTGAAGGCCTCGAGCTCAAATACGACGAGATCCAGGACAAGGCTCGCTCGCTCGGTCTTTCACTCCTTTCTCTCTGCCAGTCTGCTTGGGCACAGGTCCTCTCCATCTGCTCAAGTACGACCGACGTCTGCTTCGGATGTGTCATGAGTGGCCGAACGCTCGATATCGAGGGCCTCGAACGACTGATTGCGCCTTGCATCAACACCGTTCCTGTCCGCAAGACAATTTCACGTTACCCCCGTCAACTTGATCTCGCCAAATCCTTCCGTCGCCTGAATGCCTCCTTGATGAAGTATCAGTTTACGCCCCTGCGGATGATCCAGAATCATATCATCGGCACCGAGGGTTCAAAGCTGTTTGATACCCTTCTGATTCTTCAATTGCCGCGGACAGATTTCGATGGTCGAGTGTGGGACTTCCTGGACGAGTCCAGTGATACGGCTGGTGTGTCGGTGGCGTGTGAGATCGTCCCCTGGCCTGACGGATCTGTCGACATTCGAGTGCATTTTGAACAAGACGTGATCAACAAAAGCACTGCTTTAGCAATGAGCGAGGCGTTTGTGCACTTCCTTCTATCGGTGCTGGACCGCCGTGCGACCGCGGTAGCAGACAAAAATGTCCTACCGGCGGATACGTTGCAGTCACTCGAGCGACTGGCAGCGAGGCGACCTAGCCAGACAACAGGAGTCACGACCAAGAAGACCATCCAAGAGAACGAGTTATGGACAGTTCTTGAATCTCGAATCAGGGGCGTGCTGTCAGAGCTCTCTGGCGTGCCTCTTGAAAGGATCGACCGCGACACAAGCATCTACCAACTCGGTCTGGACAGCATCAATGCGATCCAAGTAGCCTCGATGCTGCGCGGCAAGGGCTGCTCCGTCACGGCTTCAGACGTCATTGAGCATCGCAGCTGCGAGAAGCTGGCCCTGAAGCTCCAACAGACAATTGATGCGATCTCATTCCCAGGCCAGCAATACGATCTGAGCCGTTTTTCCAAAGGTGTCACAACCCAAGTCATGGCGAAGCTTCCCAGGAACGCTGTGGTCGAAGCCATATTGCCTTGCACGCCTATCCAAAACGCTATGTTGGCATCTTTCACGCACTCAGAGGGCCAGTATTACCTCAACATGCTGTTGTATTCCATCGAGGACGACGTCTCGGACAGTGATATAGTGGAGGGCTGGAGGACCCTCCGGAGATGCCATCCCATGCTGAGGATGGGGTTCGTACCTGTTCGCCACGGCGACAGCGCCTTTGCGATGGTGCGATATGGAAGCGAGGATGATGGTCAAATTCAGCTACTTCCAGCCAACGAAGATATCGCCAATTGGAAGAAAGAGATGGCTTCGCAAATCCTTGAAGCTCTACATCTTCCACCTTGGAGGGTCGCCATCGCGAAGGTTTCTTCAGGGGTATTGATGCATGTTCTCATCCACCATGCATTATACGATGCGCAGTCATTGCGCTCGATACTATCTTCCCTTGCGAGCTCATTGCGAGGCCATGAAATTTGCCCGTTCCCACCCATCGAGCCGGCTTTGCAGCAGATCTTGTCTGGCAACTTTGGAGCTCAGACCGCGAGTCAAGATTTCTGGGAATCACAGGCCAAGAACGCCGTTGTGAACAAGTTCCCTCATATGACCCCCTTGCGCGAGAGTCAGCGGACCCTCCTGTTCCACGAGATCAATTCAGCGCTCCCGTTCTCTGCACTTCAGAAAGCTGTGCGGAGGCGAGGTGTGACAGTCCAAGCCGTCTTACAAGCCGCCTGGGCCCGCATTTTATCTTCGTATCTTGGCGAGGAGTCTGTTGTGTTTGGTGTCGTTCTTTCCGGAAGATCCTCAGACGAAACGCGAGAAGCCCCTTTTCCTTGCATGCTGACCGTACCGGTAATTGTCGAGCATCAGCAAAGCAATCGAGAATTAGTCGCCACGATGATGGAATACAATGAGGGGCTTCACAAGCATCAGTTTGTGTCTCTCGGCCAGATCCAGAAGCTAATAGGCCATCCGGCGACCAGAATATTCGACACACTCCTGGTCTATCAAAAGCTGGAGAAGAACGTGGCTCTCCCGAAATCCTGGAGGCGTCTCGCGGATGATGCAAGCGTGGACTATCCCGTATCCATCGAGATTGAGCCAACGGAAGACGACGCTCTTCGACTCGGGATCACTTTCTACAGTGACATCCTCCCGATGGAGCAAGCGAGCTTAATATTGCGCCAATTTGATGCCATCGTGGAGGATCTCATCAAGTCATCAAGTGGACATGGACAGGAGGTGTTGCGCAAGAACCATGATCTCTTCTCAATTACCCCCGCAGCCATGGATGTCATGCCGGCTCCAGTCCAACTTCTCCACCAGTTTGTTGAACAGAGAGCCTTATCACACCCGAACGATCCTGCCCTGGAGTTCGTCAGCAGCTTTGACGGTGAGGTCCCCGTCAGCCAGACATGGACTTACAAGGAGCTTGATGAGATGGGAAATCGAGTGGCGAATATGCTGAAGGACAAGGCTCCCACTGGGAGTATTGTTGCCCTTCATTTTGAGAAATGCCCGGAGGCGTATTTCTCGATTCTTGGTATCCTTAAAGCTGGCTGCTCGTTTGTTGCACTGGATCTCGGCGCGCCAAAATCGAGAAAAGAGTTTATCATGAAGGATTCTCAGTCGCCTTGCCTCTTAACCGCTTCTCAGGCCACGATCGACTTCGACCTGGGTACAACATGTACAATGGTTCGCGTTGGGCTAGAGATGATGGACCAGTATTCATCTGAGCCGCGCAAGCTCAACTCGGTCTTGTTCACCGACGCGACATGTTACTGTCTCTACACGTCTGGGACGACGGGAACGCCCAAGGGGTGCGAGATCAGCCATGAGAACTGTGTTCAGGCCATGATGGCGTTTCGGGATCTGTTCAAGGATCATTGGCAGAGTGACTCCAGGTGGCTTCAGTTTGCTGCCCTCCACTTTGATGTTTCCGTGCTGGAGCAGTACTGGACCTGGTCCGTAGGGATCACAGTTGTGGCGGCAACCAAGGATCTGATCCTGGACGATCTCGTTGGGACGATCAACAGGCTACGAATCACGCACATTGATCTCACTCCCAGCTTGGCACGATTGACGCGTCCGGACCAGTGCCCCGGACTCTGCAAGGGAGTGTTCATCACCGGCGGAGAATCGTTGAAGCAAGAGATCCTGGATGATTGGGGACCAAAGGAGGTAATCTACAACGCATACGGCCCAACTGAAGCCACAATCGGCGTGACCACGTACCAGCGCGTCCCTATCAATGGCCGTCCGAGCAATATCGGGAAGCAATTTGCGAATGTCGGATCCTATGTCCTCCAGAAGGACACCGAGATTCCTGTGCTAAGGGGTGGCGTTGGAGAGCTCTGCGTCTCCGGCAAACTGGTCGGCAAGGGATATCTTCACAACCAGGAGTTAACCTCGGAGAAGTTTCCAACACTATCTCAATACCAAGACAGAATCTATCGAACTGGAGACTTGGTCAGGATTCTTCATGACGGCTGTTTTGATTTTCTTGGCCGGGCGGACGACCAGGTCAAGCTCCGGGGACAGCGGCTCGAGATTGGGGAGATCAATCACGTCATTCGCACAGGGGCCTCGAGTGTGGCCGACACTGCAACACTCGTGATGAGACGGGAGGACTGCAGTCGTAAGGATGTCTTGGTGTCCTTCCTTGTTGCGAGACAGACGAGAGGAAAGGAACAGACAACAGGGCTCGAGGTGGTGCTGGAAGGCCACGAGGACCTCGTGAGCGAGGCAAGGGAGGCATGCCGAGCCAAGCTCCCGGGCTACATGGTACCGACGTATTTCCTGGTTCTTCCCTACATCCCGCTATCGCCAAACAACAAGGTGGAAGCCAAGGAGCTCAAACGACTGTTCAATGGGCTCTCTGCAGAACAGCTCCTTGCTCTGACCACGCGGGCGTCAACAACGGGCATCAGCAGTGCGGAGGCCGAATCGACGACGAAACGAATCGTTAAGATTCTAGCTGAATTCTGCCGCGTTCATGTGGAAAGCATCGATGCATCTACAAGTATCTTCGATCTTGGGGTCGATTCGCTCGTCGCGCTGCAATTGTCCTCCCTCTGCAAGGATCGTGGCCTAGTATCGTGTACGCCGGCGCTTCTCTTGCGCAATCCGGTCGTTGCGGATCTTTCTCACGCGATCTTCCACCAAGCTGCTTCCTCAACCTCAGCAACGACGACGACAGATCCCATACAAGAGGCGCGGCAGATCATTAGGGCAACCCAGCATAGGCACTTAGCTCACGTTTGCCGTGCGCTTGGTGTGGTTCCGAAGGATGTGGAGTACGTTGCTCCGTGTTCTGCGCTCCAGCAGGGGATCATCTCGAAGTCGGTCACCAGCCAGGCACGCGGCCTCTATTTCAACAGCTTCGAGCTTGATTTGACAGGATGGATCTCAGTGGAGAAGCTGAAGGCCTCTTGGCTCGGGCTGATCGCGGACGAGGCCATCTTCCGCACATGCTTCGTCAAGACGATGGACGGCTTTGTCCAGGCGGCATTGCAGGGTCAAGATTTGCTGAGATACTGGAGGGAGCGTAAAGTCGAGGGTGACGATGATTTCGATGGCGTTGCGACAGAAGCGCGAAAAATTTGGGTCGACCGAAATCTGCAAGACGACGACATCAAGAATCCCTTCGAAATTTGGCTCCTCAAGGGGCCTTCATCCAGGACGAAGTTGCTGATCCACATCTTTCATGCCCTTTACGACGGGAACAGCTTCGATCTTATGATTCGGCAGATCTTGAAGAGATGCATGCATCATGATCTTGCAGCACACAAGTTGCAACGGCCGCCGTCTTTTCTCGATACACTCTGTCATGGGCCTCTCCTGCGATTTGACGGATGCTGCGATTTCTGGAAAACACACCTGCGGCATTGGCAGCCTTCTCCCCTGCCTCGGCTTCAAGCGTCGGAGGGAGTCGGCGCCAGTGACGAGCCGTCGTCGCTCACTCGAGTCATTCGCGGGGAGTTGCTTGAGTCGATACGGCACAAGCATAACGTGACGCTTCAGTCCGTTGTGATGGCACTGTGGATCGTGGTTCAACAGGACCTTCTGGTTTCGAGCGACACCGCGTCCATCGGGATCATTGTCTCCGGGAGGTCCATCAACTTGGCTGGCGTGGAAAACACAATCGGCCCGCTCTTCAACACGCTTCCCTTCTTCCACAAACGGACGCGGGGATCAGACTGGTCAACTGTTATTCGCGCGTGCCACGACTTCCACACCTCGATCCTGCCCTTCCAGCACGTGCCTCTCAAAGCGATCCAGAAATGGTGCTCTGGAGGGCGGCAGCTTTTCGACAATGTTTTTGTCTTCATGGTCGAGCAGGACGATGCCATTACTCGATACGGAGAGAACGAGCCTATATGGAAGATGAAAAACGGACCACTGAACCCTGATTATCCACTTGCCCTGGAGGTCACCAAATTGCAGAACGGCGAATTGCGGCTGTACCTTGTTTCTCAAGGCCATATCGCAGACAGGGGCTTGCTGGAGGACATTGTGAAGCGGATCGAAAAGGGGGTGGAATCGATGGCAGCAAACCAACCATTGGTCCTTCACATTGATCATGGGTCGCATGAGCCATGCCAACATGATGACCTAGATGGAGCAGTGAGAGTGGTAGACAATCCCGAAAATCTGGACGTCTTCGAGTGGCAGGAGGAGGCTTCCGTGATTCGACAGGCTGTTGCTTCGGCGGCCGCCGTCCCCATCGAGGACATTACGCCGAAGAGGACAATGCTAGAGCTTGGTCTCGACAGCGTTGACATCATCCAGCTGTCTGCAAGGCTCCGTTCTCAGGGGGTCAATTTATCCGCCTCGGCTATGATGCGTCTGCAAACCATCTCGAAAATCATGGCCGAACTGGACACGCAGTCGCGAGCAGACCGCCTTGCGTTCTCCAAGGAGAGTCATGGAAGTCTTGCATTCGAGGAGTTGACGCAGAAGCTGTGGAAGTACGTCGAGAGCCGAGAAGACGTGGATATGGGAAACATCGAGGCAGTCCTGCCGCCTACGCATCTCCAAGAGTCAATGGTCGTGGGTATGGTGCAATCAAGCTTTGAGTGGTATTTTAATCACGATCTCATGGAGGTCGCAGAGGACCTAGACACTCAGAAGCTGCTCCATGCGTGGGACCAACTGATTAAGCAATCTCCAATTCTGAGAACCGGGTTTCTGGAGGTCGAAGACCCGCAGCTGGAAATGGGATACTGCCAGTTGGTCTACAAGGAGAAAGAAGCGGTCATCGAGCAGCTGGAGATGGAGAGCCTGTCCGAAGCGCGCAACCTGATACAGCATGCCACGAAAAAGGCCAGAGAGGGACAGGGCAGAGCTGGGCTGTTCAAACTCCGTTTCGTCAAGTGCCGAGGACGAAGATACTTTCTCATCTCCATGGCCCACGCTCTCTTCGACGGATGGTCACTCAGCTTAATGTTCCGCGATCTAGAGGCTGCGTATCGTGGGGAAATTGGAGCTTGCGGGACTCCTCAGGCTTTCCTGCGAAGAATGCTCGAGTCCCAAAACAAGGACGATGCTCGCTTCTGGTCTGGATACTTGGAGGGCGCCTCGAGGTCATTGATAGTGCAGCAATCCAGGGGCAGTCTACGGCGCTGCGACGACGACAACGACGACGACGTGTTGCACAGAAAGGAAACGATTTCGAAAACGGGTCTTGCAGATATCTTGAAAATTTGCAAGAAGAGGAAATTGTCGCTGCAGACTTTGATCCAGGCATGTTGGGCTGTGGTCCTGGCAAACCGGACGCGCAGCCTGGATGTCATCTTCGGCGTGGTCTTGTCTGGCCGCGATTTCGAAGGTGCCGAGGACCTAATGTTTCCAACGATGAACACGGTTCCTCTACGATGCATCCTGCATGGGACGTCGCTCGATTTTCTCGAGTACCTTCAGGCGGTCATGATGGACGTCCGCGATCACCAGTCGTATCCACTACGGAGGATGCACACATCGACACAACGTCCAATTGCCGAATTTTTCAACACCCTGTGCATTCTTCAGAAGACCGTCTCAAGCCAGACCTCGAGGCTGTTGCTCCAATCTGTCGAGGGGTCTGCGGCGGTGGAGTATCCGGTTTGCGTGGAGGCCGAGGCGACGCGGGAGGGTCTCGTATGGCGGATTGCCTGTCAGGGCCGATACGTGGAAAAGGGGGAGGCTGGACAGCTGGTCCGAGAGCTCGACCAGGTCTTGAGCTTTGTTACAGGACATGAAGCGATGGCTTTGCTATCTTTCCGGGGCGAGGAGGTTTCGATTTGCGGGCTGCCGCCGATTTCGCTCTCGACCACTGGCCAAGACGCCGAGCCGTCGGCTGGAACGACGCTTACAAGCGCCCGATCTTGGAGTGACGGGGATCATGTCATTCGACAGTGTCTGAGTCTTGTCGCGCATGTCCCGGAGGAGTCTATCCCTGAGCAGGTCAGCCTCTACCATCTGGGCCTGGACTCGATCAGCGCGCTCAAGGTGTGCTCGTTCCTGCGCAAGCAAGGATATCACATCCATGCCCGAGATCTCCTCAGAGCCACGTCCATCGCTCAAATGGGCGCCGCAGTTCGACACATATCCAGCGCGAGCGATATACCTGAACCCAGGATCGCGCTGTCCACGGTCTGGGAGATTCCCTCGGCGGCGGATATCGACACGCAGACGCTGTTAGCCGGGTCCGGGATCGCAAGCAGAGATGTCGACTTCATGCTGCCGGCGCTGCCTTTGCAGACGTACATGATCAGTGCCTGGCTCAATTCTGGGGGCGCCGCGTTCTTCCCCGAGTTCGATTACCGGATAGACGGACCGGACGACGTCGTGCACCTCGAGGGAGTGAGACAGGCATGGGAATCTCTGGTTGCGGAGCTGCCTATCCTTCGAACAGTAGTCCTGGCCACGCGGTCTGAGGAGCTTCCCTTCGTGCAGGTTGTGCTCAAAGCGGCCACCGGCTCGAGACAATATGGGGACGAAATCGGTGTAAAGCCGATGGTGGACTTCTCCGCGTCTCAACCCTCTGCCAAAAAGGGCCTTGTCGAGATTCGATTGAGGATTCATCACGCGCTGTACGACGGGATCAGCCTTCCCGCGATCATAGGACGGCTCACGAGTATCCTGCAAGGAGGAAAGGAGAGAGGGAAGAAAGATCCGCTGACGGCCGACGCCCTTCATCACTGGTTCCAGCTGGCGATCCATCCCACCGAAAATGCCGCCAAAGAAGCCCGCAGAGCTTTCTGGACAGAATATCTCGGCGAGGTACATCCAGCACCGCCGTCACCACGCACCAGCCACGATCCAGCACCTCAGACGAACGAATGCGCGCCTCGCGTCTCGTATCTGAAGAGGGCCGCTGTAAAGGACCTCGGGGGCTTGAAGCTTCTCACGTCCCAGCACGGCATCAGTCTCCAGGCGCTGTTTCTCGCCGCCTTCGCCAAGTGTCTCACAAGGAACACCGCCACATCCTCCTTCTCTGCCTCCTCCGCCGCTGGTAGTGACGCTGTCGTCTTCGGCGTGTACCTGGCCAACCGCCTCGCCGAGTCCACTCTCCCATCGACCCTCCCAACGCTGAACCTCGTCCCGCTCAAAGTGAGCCTGAACGCTCGCGCGGACCGCTCTCTCAAGGACGTGGCGCGGGAGATACAGGACGATATCCACGCCATCAGCAGCCATGGCAGGGCGCGCGTGGGTCTATGGGAGATTGCGCGCTGGACGGGCGTGCGCATCGACGCGTTTGTGAATTTCTTCAGCGGGATAAATCCTACAAGTACCTCTACCGATGACGAGGACCACGGAGAGAGCGACAGCGTCAGGGCTACACAACTGGAGAAGATCGGGGGGGACGCAAACCTTGGGTATTCGACCAGGGCGTGTGAGCAGCAGATGATGCGGGGGACGAATGTGCTAGGGGAGTACTTCCCGGTAAGTTGTGTTCCCCCATGGGCTGTGTGCGGTATACGCGCATGACTCTCCGTGGCAAGGATGCCTGGAGGGTATGTGCGTGTACCACTTGGATCAAGTGGAGGAACATGAAATAGGGTCGTGCGGATGGCTGACGATGGGATACGGTTAGCCTGCGATGGATGTGGAAGCCTCGGTGAGGGATGGGGTCCTGGACGTGGGTGTCTTTGGGTCCAGGGCGCGGGTGTCGGAGGAGCAGGCGGCGGTGTTGGTTGAGGATATCGTAAGAGTATTGGTGGATGGCTAGGGGTAGGTCGTGGAAGAGTAAGGGATTGGGGGATGTTGGAAATAAAGGGTGAACCTGGAGAGTATTGTGGAATGGTAGACCCGGGGGGCGGGCTTGTTCAGGGTGACGGCATTCCCAGGACAGGGGAGTCTTAGGGGAAAAGGGGGATGTTGACTTCGAGGTACGGAGTAGAACCAGGGTCAGGGAATCCCCAGGGTTAGGGTCTACTAAAGGGGCGGCTCGACCCAAATCTGATCTGGTGGAATAGGGCCAGGGGCAGCTTCGTACCGCGCGCTGGTCCACCCGGGATAGACTGGAGATGGCGATAGCAGGAGTCGTAGATATCATGCAGGAATCAAGGCACATCCATCTAGACGTGCACCTGGTCTACGGGGTCACGAACAACATGGATCGATGGTTCATACAAGTCCGTCTATCCGAACGACACCGGGTTCCTGTCGTAGGATTGTGCACGCCAGTGCAAAGTCGATGGACTTCTCGGCTCTTCTGCGTGCCTTGGGGCAATTCTGTAAGTCTCTGGGCAATCCTGTTCAACTTTGAGCTATCTATGTTGTATGTCCTTGACCAATCCGGTGTTCTTGAAGTCATCCTGTCGCTTTTGGGCGATGCTGTACGAGTACGCCTTTGAGCCAGTCTCTTATGTCTTTTAGCCCCCTGTATGCAAAACCCCGCGGCCCATCCGCATGACTTCCTCAGCCCCATAAGCCCCTTCCCTCCCTGTATGTACATCATTCTATGCTTTATCTTGTGGCATATATGAGTGAGACATGTATGCAAAATCTGACATATATCGAAACATATATGCATGTGTATGTGTTTGTTTGTGTATATGTGTGTGTGTGTGTCAAATAGATCTTACAGCCTTGTGTACCTGGGCTTCCAGCCGTCGGCCTCGGCGATCATCTCGGCGGCGCGCTCGCCAATCGCCAGCACCGTGACCATGGGGTTCACGCTGACCATCTCCGGGAAGATGCCGGCGTCGGCGATGCGCAGGTTCCTGACGCCGCGCACCCTGAGCTCCGGGTCGACGACGGCGAGCGGGTCGGCGGCGGTGTCGCCCATCTTGGTCGTGCCGGCCGGGTGGTAGACGGTGTGGGCGGCGCGGCGGGCGTACTCGCTGATCTGCTCGTCGGTCTGGACGTGCGGCCCGGGAGCGACTTCCTCGGCGAGCCACTCGCGGAAGGGGCTCTGGCGGGCGATCCTGCGGGCGGCCTTGATGCCCTCGACGAGGGTGGCGGCGTCGTAGCCCTCCGGGTCGGTGAAGTAGCGGAAGTCGAGGGCGGGCTTGACGGCCGGGTCGGGGGAGGTGAGGTAGAGGCGGCCGCGGGAGCGGGGGCGGGGGATGTTGGGGGTCATGCAGAAGGCGCGGCCGTCGGGGATCTTGCGGTAGCCGAGGCGCTCGGTGTTGAGGGTGAAGGGGATCTGGTAGCAGTGCATCATGATGTCGGCGCTGGAGCCGTCGGAGCCGTTGGCGTTGGGGGGCTCGCGGCGGAGGAAGACGGCGGCGTCGGAGTCCATGGTGGTCTGGTTCGGGGGCACGGGCTTGTTGAGCTCCCACATGATGATGGTCTCCGGGTGGTCGAGGAGGTTCTCGCCGACGCCGGGGATGTCCTTGACGACGCGGATGCCGAGAGCCTCGAGGTGGGCGCGGGGGCCGAGGCCGGAGAGGAGCATGAGGCGCGGGGTGTCGACGGCGCCGGCGCAGAGGACGACCTCCCTGCGCGGCGTGAGCAGCATCTTGTGGCCGGAGGCGAGGGTGACGTGGACGCCGGTGACGGCGTCGCCCTCGACGACGATGCCGGGGACGTGGGCGTCGGTGAGGATGGTGAGGTTGGGCCTCCTCTCGTCGCCGCGGAGGATGGGGTGGATGTAGGCGACGGAGGCGCTGCTGCGGTAGCCGTTGTCCGGGTTGTAGGAGACGCTGAGGAAGCCGGTGCTGGGCTCGAGGCAGCCGCGGTCGGCGATGGCGCCGTTGAAGTCCTGGTGGATGGGTACGTCGAGGGCGCCCGAGACGGCCGTGACCCAGTCCTTGCAGAGCTGGTTGCGGTGCCGGGCGTGGACGGGCTGGATGGTGTTGCGGAGGTTGTCGACGAGGCGCATGACGTTGTCCCAGTCCCAGCCGCGGCAGCCGGCGGCGACCCAGCGGTCCAAGTCGTACTTGAAGGGGCGGAAGGAGATGAGGGTGTTGTGGGAGGAGCAGCCGCCGAGGACCTTGGCGCGGGAGTGGCGGATGTGGCTGTTGCCGTTGGGCTGCTCGGTCGTGGGGTAGTCGTAGTCGAGGTCGCCGCCGAGGAGGGAGAGCCACCGGCGCAGGTCGAGGACGTTTTCGAGGCGGTAGTCGGAGGGGCCGGCCTCGACGAGCAGGACGCGCTTCTCGGGGAGATAGGCGGACAGCCGGGAGGCGATGACGCAGCCGGCGGTGCCGCCTCCGACGATGATGTAGTCGAAGGAGGAGGCTGCGGCGGGGGGGAGGGTCTGGGTCGTCATGGTGGATGGAGAGAAAGGAGAGGGACCAACAGTGGAAGTAGTAGTAGTATGGGAGCACCACTCAGAACAGCAAGACAACACAACACCACTTTCCGAGGTCTTTTGACTGCGTTGATAGATGGGAAGGATGGGTGAAAGCACGTGTAGGTCAGAATGACGAGAGGCAGCAGCGAATGAGGGGAGGTCAAGATGGGCAGATAGAGGGGGGGAAGAATGTGGACAGAGGGGGGAGAGGGAGAGGGGAGAAGACAACCTTAGTACTAGTAGTAGATTGAGGGGGAGGGGGAGGGGGAGCTATGTAAGTCTCTGGCGTACCAGTGTTTGGCCTGCGAGCTGCTGGCCTTTCACCCTTTGAGAAGAGGGAGTAAGGATCGGAGGAGGCTGAGAATAGGATGATGCGGTACGGAGTACTCGTACGAGTACTCGCAGATCAACGAGCCCCTTGGACCGATGGTTCTCGGACCGAGGGTTCTCGGACCCAGGGGGTTGGAGGGCGGGCTTGGCTTGGCGGTGATCGCACGAGCAGGAGTAGTACAAGTACTACTACTAGCAGTAGTCGTGCGAGGACTCGTTCATGTGAGCTGGAGTCGAGGGACCGGGATATCCTCCACACGGGAATAAAGAACGGCAGGAGACTTGGAGGATGCTGGTTCGGCCCTGGCTGTCTTTCATCTGGGGCGGCGCAGGACGGGGGCAGAACGTCCGATCCTCAAACCCTTGAGGGGGAGCGAAGTGGTCCGAAGTGGAGGTGTGGTGGGCCTGAAACTTGAAGGCGGAAACCCCTGACTACCACGACTAGCTGATCCTGTACGGGAATGCGAGTCAGAAGACGGAAGCATGGATGGAAGCCAGCAGGAGACGGGGGGAAGGTTGAGTAGCAGACAGTAGTCCGTAGCAGGAGTAGGTCTGTCTCTTGGTCGTACCTCTCACACGGTGGGGAGGAAGCGGTGCTGACCACTCCGCCCATACATATCGAAGAAGAAGAAGAAGCTGAATGCCAACAAGGGCATCTGGTCACGGCCTGTGGGACGTCTTGTCTGTCCAGTGGCCGGGGGCCCGAGAGGTGGGGGATGGTGGAGGTTCGAGTCGGAGAGCCGGGCGTTTTAGCCGTTTCAGCGCACGCCGGCAGATGGGGGGAGAGGCATCAACGATCAGCGCTGTCAGGAGGCCTTGGCTTGGCGGGGCAGTGTGTCCGTATCTGGGGGAGGGTCATGCTCCGTGCTCCGTAGACGAATGAGAGACGAGACGGACGAGAGTTGGGTGGCATCGAGGAGGATGAAAGGAAGAGGAGAGGAAGAGGAGGAAAGGCGAGGCAGGATGACGTCAGGGCATCCCTGATCCACGGTCATTCTCTCGAGGGTACGGAGTACTCCTCAGTAGTAGTAGGAGGCGCTATCGCGGGTCGGTCGAGGGGGACTTTCGCCCGGGACGGAGACGGGTTCGTTTGGAGGTCAAGGGGGGGGAAGAGATGGCGTGTGGTTTCCTGCGTTGGAGGTGGAAAAGGGTACCTCCTCGCGTGTGGGCGGACGGTGCCGGGCAGGTACCGCTCGACCTGGATCTGATAGCGCGGATACCAGATCCAGGCACTCCACTGGGACGGTGGGCAAGTCGGGCTGTTCGTGGAGGCACCGAGTCTGCAATACGAGACGCATGCGTCGACGCTCGCCTGCTCATTCTTGGGGGACCCTCTTGGGAGAGAGATGGCATTCCTTCGATGGGCATTGCAGACGCACGTCGTTGGCGCTCGGATGGAATGGTCTGGGGGTTCCGGAAGAGGAGCCCTGACGAGCACCGTTGAGGCTCCGGCTGAGGTGATGCCGTACTGCTGGTACTATGCGTACTGTCCTTACACAGGGAGCTTACTTAGTACGAGTGAGTACGGAGTACTAGTACCTTGACTACTAGTAGTACTCCGTAGTACTACTCCGTACTGCTAAGTGCCTCGTAGTAAGTACGAGTACTGCGAGGCGAAGGGGTGTTTTCGAACAAAAAGAACGGGAATTTTCCATTGATGAGAGATCGCAGTACTGCATCACAGACTCAGGTCGTTGTTTGGATTCATCCCTCGGCCTCGTAGGCTCTGCTCTACGGAGTAGGACTCGGTCGTTCGACCGCAACACTGACCGTACGAGTACTAGTACGATCACGACTTCGTACCGGTACGCATCCTGCAGGCTGGATCGATATACTGGTAGTCCGAGTAATAGAGGCACTGTGGGCCTGCAAGGGCCTCCCTGCCCTGTCGAGGGCGCCCTGTGATTGGCCGATCGATTCCCAAAAGGGGCCGCCAAGCCCAGCGATCTCCATCCGCCTGCAGCGCCAAGCGCAGCCGCCGGCGGGGGCGTGACCCACTGGGCCAGGGCTGCAGCGCGCCAGAATCGCCCCGCTTGCGCGCCGCCCGATCATCTCTCAGGGGATCCCACAGGCGGTGCTCTAGCGGGGCTCAGCGTCGCTCAGCGTCGCTCACTGCAGCGTCGCTCGCACGCACGTGCAGCGGTGCTCAGCGGTGCTGTGTGCCTGCTCCAGGGTAGCCCCTCGCCGATAGCGATTGTGCACCTCGACCCCGGCAGAGCGTACTGGATTTCCGCAAATCTGTCCTCCAAGGCGACACGCGCTTCGTGGCCAGGACGTGCGAACCCGGATCTGGGAATAGCATCATCGCCATGGCCAAACGAATACATGTAGTGCAAATACAAGTACTACTCCATACTATGTATGGATCCTCGCAACGCCCCAAGTCACATCTCAGGTGCCACAGAAGAAAATACCGCCACAGACACACCCTCTGCTGTTCGTACGAGTACGAGTACGAGTACGGAGTACTCCGTACGAAACTCATATTTCCACAGAATCAACCGCCTTGCCAGTGCGAGTCATGGACAGGCATCCACCCCCGACGCGGTGGGGGCCGAAGCTCGTCCTGGCTGCCTGCTCGGAATGGGGCCTCGCCTTCTCCACCCCTGCCCAGACGCCCGCGCCGGGCTTGTGGAGCCATCGGCGGAGGGAGAAAGGGGGGGGGGGGGGGGGAAGGGGGCCAAGGAGGAGAGAGGGGGAGAGGGGCCCGCCGTCACGGTGGGTTGTCGGCCCCTTTTGGGCTTCAGGAGTGCCGATCACTGGAGACCATGCGGGGGCCCATGACTCCGTCACCAACAGGGCATCGAAGAGAGGGGCATCGAGGAAGATGGGAGAGAAAAGTCGGCGTCAAGTCCCATCGATGGGCTGCTTCCCATGGAGTTTCTCCCGAGATACTCCATACCCTCCCACGGCTCCGGCTGTCCACCGAGCGGCGTCTGGCGGCACATCGGGCGCCGAGTCTGACATCGAGTCTGACGCCGAGTCTGATGGCGATTCTCACGGCGGCTCCCTCCTCGGCCAGGGCTCACGGCTCCGGGAAGGACCCCTCCGTCCCCTCTCCGTTCCGGGATCCATCCATCCCTCCATCCATGGATCCCCCCATTCCTTCGCCAAGCCGCGATTCCTTTCCCCACTCCACCATCATGGCATGGGAGCGGAGGGGTGTCTGACCTCTTGCGTCACCCAAGATGCGTCGCCTGCGTGCCTCGTCAGTACGAGTACCAGTACGAGTCCGAGTACGAGTCCGAGTACGAGTACCCTCGTGCCTCGAGGACGGGACGAGTCCATACGAGGATGACTTGACGATGCAGACGACCCGTGAGACGACTCGTGTGAGGACTTGCTCGTCGGAATTCCATCAGGAAGCCTTCTGCTGACATTGGATCTCAGCAGGGCAAAGACGATTACCACTCCCGATGATTCTGCCTGCCAGGAGGAGAAACAACCGTCTCAAGGATCGAAGGACGAAACCGACTCGAGACACGACGCCGTCCGTCGTTGGCGCCATTCGAGCTCTGCCTGCGCTTTCCGCGACTAAGAAAACGACGGTTCGACCCGAGACCATCTCGATCCATCCATCTCGATCCATCCATCTCGCTGCAGCCGCCTCTTCCAACCTCGAGTCTGCGTCTACGAGTACTCCCTGCCTCCCACAAGAGGGCGACGACGAGTACGACGAGTCCCGGGGGACACGCCAAGCACGAGGAATCGAGTATAGACTGCGCTTCTGCTCGAGCCTCACCAGCTCCCACCACTCCCTCGAAGTCCTCGCTCACGCTGCCGGTGCACCTCACCCAGTGCCAACGACATCCGCCTCGCACGCTCCCTTGACGCACCCGTTGAAGACAGCAACCAGCACAGCATGACATTCGCCAAGGAAATCTTCACATTCCACTCCGGCGAGGAGCAGCGGCACCCCTCCTCCCCCGCCGACACCTTCCACTCCATCGACCCCAGCACCGGCGACGCCCTCGCCACCATCCACACCACCTCCCCCGCCCAGCTCGACGCCGCCATCGCCTCCGCCAAGCTCGCCTTCCCCTCCTGGTCCCAGACCCCGCCCCGCGCCCGCGCCGACATCCTCCTCCGCGCCGCCTCCCTCCTCCACGACCGGCACGACGCCCTCGCCCTCACCGAGACCCTCGACACGGGCAAAGCCTGGTCCGAGACCTCCACCGTCGACGTCGCCACCGGCATCGACATCCTGCGCTACTACGCGCGCCTCGTCGACTGCGGACAGCCCGGGCAGCACACACGCCTGCGACAGGACGCCTACGTCCTCACCTCCCGCGAGCCGCTCGGCGTCTGCGCCGCCATCGGCGCGTGGAACTACCCCCTCCAGATCGCCCTGTGGAAGTGCGCCCCCTGCCTCGCCGCCGGCAACTGCATGGTCTACAAGCCGAGCGAGGTGACCCCCCTGCACGGCAACACCCTCGCCCGCATCCTCCTCGAGGCCGGCCTCCCCCCGGGCGTCTTCAACGTCGTCTACGGCGATGGGCCCTCCGTCGGCGCTCCCCTCGTCGCGCACAGGGACATCGCCAAGGTCAGCTTCACGGGGCAGGTCAGCACCGGCACCCGCGTCGCCGCCGAGGCCGCCCGCGGCATGAAGCCCGTCACCATGGAGCTTGGCGGCAAGAGCCCGCTCCTCATCCTCCCGGACGCAGACGTCGACGAGGCCGCCGACGTCGCCATGGCCGCCAACTTCTTCTCCTCCGGTCAGGTCTGCACCAACGGCACCCGCGTCTTCGTCCCGGACGTCCTCCTCCCCGCCATCGAGCGCGCCCTCGTCCGCCGCTGCCGCGACGGCATCCGCATGGGCATGCCCCGCGACCCGGCCACCAACTTCGGCCCCGTCTCCTCCGCCGCCCACCGCGACAAGGTCCTCGCCTACATCCGCCACGGGAGGGACGTCGACCGCGCCCCCGTGCTCTACGACGGCAGCCTCGACGCCCAGAGCAAGCGCCCCACCCAGGGCGGCTTCTGGGTCGCCCCCGTCATCTTCACCAACTGCACCGACGACATGCGCGTCGCCTCCGAGGAGATCTTCGGCCCCGTCATGTGCATCCTCCCCTACCGCACCGACGGCCGCGCCTCCGCCGAATGGCTCCCGGAGCTGCTCGCCCGCGCCAACGCCACCACCCTCGGGCTCGCGGGCGGCGTCGTCTCCTCCGACATGACCCTCGCGCACGACGTCGTGCGCCAGCTCGAGTGCGGCATCACCTGGATCAACACCTGGGGCGAGTCGCCGGCCGAGATGCCCGTCGGCGGGTGGAAGATGAGCGGGCTCGGCGTCGAGAACGGCTTCGAGGGGCTGCAGGCCTACACGCGCATCAAGAGTACTCTGGTGCAGCTTGGCAAGGGCGCCACCGCAGGTCTATTCTCGAAGCTGTAGAAGCTGTGGAAGCTCTGGCAAAGCCTTCCCAGTCTTCCTGTCCTTCAACCTTCAGATACCTTCCGCATCCTTGTGAGCTCTTCTTCCTAGAACACAATGTACCATCATTCTGCCAGCATGTATATATGTACGAAAATTCAGACGAAAGTCATCATCCAAAACATTGAAATGCCTCCTTGACATCATCCCTCCACGGAGAAGTGAGTGACGACTCGGATGGTGCTGGTGAAACATCCATTGCGCACAGCACACGATGTACCACCCCCCTTTTGGCCCCTCTCCAGAACTCTGCCTTTTTCCTTTCCCTCCTGAAAACCAGTCCCTTTGTTATTCCTCTCGATATCTCCAGCCCCACCCATCAAGCTCCCCTTAGTTCACATTGTAGCAATCCGAGATAGAGTGATTCTCGTCGCAGCACCGCCAGAACGAGTTGATGTAGTTCTGGATCGAGTGCGCGATGCAGTCGAACCCCCCGTACGTGGCCATCTTGCCCTTGAACTTGGTGCAGCAGCGGTACGTCTCGGCCGGCCGCGTCAGGTCCTTCTCCTCGAGCGAAAGGCACTTGCACGCGAGCGCCGTGGTGGCGAGGCTGAGGCTGACGGCGAGGAGGGCGCGGGGATTCATCTTGCGGAGCGCTTTCTGTCGTGCTTGCTTGTGTTTCTGGTGCCTTCGAGATGGTTTGGAGCCCTTGCTCTTGTGGGGATTTGTGGTCAGGCGATCCGGTGAGGCTCTTCGGTGTCTGTTGATCAAGCTGTCGAGGGAAGAAGTTGTATGGAGTGCAGTGCGCTTTTGATGGGATTGTGAGAGGATGGACACGGTATTGCTCGATGGGGATAAAGGGTCTTCGGGTGAGAGGAGAAAGAAAGGGGGGGGGCGGTTCGCCGGACGAGCCCACGATATATATCATGTCGATGACCTCGGGCTGCCACTACTACTAGCACAGCTGGGCCTCTCACCTACTACCATTCCCCAAGTCCAACGCGAGTATGCACATGCAGCTGCAGTTCTTTGAGCAATGAATCCCTCCCTCCCACTCCCCCATATGCGAGCCGCGCTCCATCCTGAACTGGGCCAGTGCGACGACCCGTGGCCCGCAACAATAGCAGACGCACCATTATTGTTGTGATGCGCCAAGACTATGACGAGACCTGTCTCTGTGGTAGCTTCCTGCTTAGGCATGGCTTTGACTGGAAAAGGTCTGATGCGGACGGTGGGAGGTGTTTGACTAGCGAGGATGATATGCTGCGAGGACAAGAGGATCAAAGATTCACTGAAGGAACCGGGTGGTGTGAGGGCATGGAATGGATGTTGGAGAGGGCTGATCGTTGTCAGGTAGGGAATCGATGTTGGAGAGGCCTAATGTGTTATGAGAGCAAGGACTGGATGCTGGATGATACTGGCGAGGCCTGATGCGTTGCGTGAAGAGTGGACGGATGGTCTGGCCAAGCCCAACGACATCCTGCAGAAGGTGAAGGCCATCGTTGATGGGCACCACGCGCCCTGGCCACGTCTCGACTCGTCTTGCGTCGGATTCATTGACGTCGAGAAGGGAGGTTGGCGGTTGGGCTGTGAGGTGCGTGTTGGCCGGCGTGCGAGGGGGGGTACATACGAGTACGAGTTGGAGTGCCGTATGAAGTGCGTCAGTATGTCTCGCCTGGGACTGAGAACGACAGGCAAAGGTATTGATCTGTATGTTGGCAGCATGCTCGTGGGGTTGGCAGCGGAGTATATTGGCTTGCCAAGTCATCAGGGGCTTTGGGCAGGAGGGGATCCGGGCTTTGTCTGAACGCGAGAATGCTGATTGCTTCGTGTCTTCGATGGGCTTTCACTCCTTGAAGGGGTCTTGTCCTTCGATGGGGGAGTCTTCTTCCTTCGATGGAGGATGATGTGTTCTTTTCTGGGGGAAACTTATTGTTCGAGAGCAAGTCGTGCTGCTTTAATTGGTTCAGGTCTTCTTCTTTGAAGTGGAAGTCTAATCCTTCGATGGGGAGTCTATGTATGCTTTGATATGGGTACTTTGTTCCTTCGATGGCGGCAGTCTTCTTCCCTCGATAGGTCCGTCGTGTTCCTTTGTTGTGAGGGAGGCTCATTCCTTCGATATGAGGTTCCTCTTCCTTCAATGGGGGGTTTGTTCACCTTGTCAATGGGGGAATTCAAACTCTTTTGACGTGGGAAATTCCTTTCCTTCGGTCAGGAAGGGTCGTGCTCATCCAACGGGGGAAGCCATTTCCTTCGATATGGAGGAGTTGTGTTCCTTCTCTGACGGTGATCGAGACAATGGACTCGAGATGAGGAGATCAAGGGACCCAGACTGAGGGATACCCGGCGGCTAAGACAATATAAGGATGGGAACGAGGCCACCGGAATTGGACAGGGGATGTGGGAACGACGACTAGACTCGGACAAGGGGACGCCGTCGGCCGGCTCGCACATTTGGACAGGAGGATAAGAGGCTGGGAACGAGATGGGAAGATCTGTGAAGTGGATGACAGGCACGACACTCGACCAAAGACTTGGACAAAGGACGACAGCACCCAAGACAAGACAGACCGGAGTGGGCCATACCCAAGATCCTTTCGCCTCCACGGCTCCATACCTTCTCAAGGCACATACACGCCTGTCTAGTATGCATCGCATGAGAAACAGGAACAGAAATTTCTAGCATCGCATGAGAAGCAGAAACAGAAGATCTCTAGAGCATCGCATGATGAACAGAAACAGAAACAGACATTTCTAGAACGAGTACTCCTCCACATGCAAATAAATGCCCTGCGCCCCCGTCCCCTTGTGCACGGCGCGCTCGTCACTCAGCGCAGCGACGCAGTTCCTCGTGCGTGCGACGACCCCTGGCCCACCGCACACGACGACCGCCGTCTCGCCCCAGGCGTGCTCGACGGGGTCGCGGATGAGGGAGGCGATGTCGGGGCGGGAGGCGTAGTGGGTGATGGACTCGGGGGGGCGTAGACTGTTGCCGGGCTTCTCTTCGTTTCTGAGTTCCTCCTTTTGCTTCTCGATGTTGATGTTGCTGCTGTTGTTGCTGTTGTTGATGGTGCTAGTGTTGATGTTATCGGGGGCCTCATCTTCTGTGTCTGCGCTGGGGTTCACGCAGCAGCAGGACTGGTCTGCGAGCGGGGCGCGGGAGTCCGTCTCGGCGGTGTCTTGGACGGCGCCGCTGCTCTGGGGCCGGGACGTGTCGAGGCTGGGCTTCTCGATGGTGTTCCTCTCGAGGCTGTCCCTGTCGAAGAGGCCGGCCAGGGTGGTGGCCTGGCTGGACCCGCCGCCGTTGCTGGTCCTGCCGCCGCCGCCGCCGCTGCTCGTATTCTCCGTGCCATCGCTGCCCTGGGATCCCGTGATGGCGACGTGCAGCCTGACGTCTACGCCCTTCTCGCGCAGGCGTCTGCCGGCGTCCCTCGAGCGCTCGAGGTAGTACTCGATCTCGGCCCTCGTCCTCGCGATGAGGACGACGTCCATGCGCCTCAGGCAGGCGCGGGAATCCGCGTGGGCGGCGCTCTCGAGGATGGGCACGGTAAAGCTCGCGCCGGTGGAGGCGCCGATGAGGACCATGGTCTCGTAGATGTCCCATCGGGGGGGCACGCCATAGGGCCCGGAGAGGAAGCCGGTGAGGGGCGTGTCGGGGCGGCGGACGGCGTGGTCGTGCAGGCGGCGGGAGAAGCCGGCGTGCTTGCGGACGATGAGCTGGATGCTGTTGCAGCAGCAGGTGCCGGCGATGCGGTGGGCACAGGCGATGGTGTAGGGGTGGGCCTCGAGGGGCCCGAGGCGGGGGATCCAGAGGTAGAGGTGCTGGCCGGGGGACCAGCGGAAGGGGACGTCCTTGATGACGGCGACGGTCGTGGAGTCGCCGACGGCGCGGAGGAGGATCTTGTGGCCGATCCTGCGTTTGGCTTCGCAGCAGGAAGAGGGGGGGGCAAGACCCTTCCAGGAGGGAGAGGAGGAGGAGGAGGAGGAGGAGGAGCCGAAGTGGAGGTTGTGCCAGAGGAGGAGGGCCCAGCGGGCGGCCCTATCGAAGAGGAGGAAGGAGACGGCGAGCCAGAAGAGGTAGCGGCCGTTGGTGGGGATGTGGATGTAGAGGAGGACGAGGAGGACGATGGCGGAGGCGACGTGCTGGAGCAGCCAGGCCTCGTACCAGAGCCTGCGGAGGGGCAGGAAGCCGACGACGACGGACCAGAGGAGGACGGCCCAGGCGCCGAGGCCGTACTTGACCATGGGCATCATGGCGAGCTCGAGGGAGACGAAGCCCGCGCGGCGCCACTCGGTCCAGAAGTGGAAGCCGTGGCAGGTGGCGGTGACGAACATGGTGCGGGCGACCCAACGGTGCAGCCAGTTGAGGCGCTCGTGGGAGGTGCCGACGAGGAGGCCGAGCGGGTTGACCTTGGTGGAAAGGAGGTAGAGCATGGGCAGCTGGGTGAGGGTGACCCAGGCGTTGCGGTAGCCGATGCGCTCCCAGTAGTCTGCGTCGTGGATGGAGACGCGCCAGGCCATGAAGTAGACGACGACGGCCCAGTAGGCGAGGAGGGCGAGGACGCGGCCGAGGGGGGGGGGCGAGGCCCAGGCGAGGCCGGGGAGGGAGAGGTGGAGCTGGGGATGGCAGGTCTCGCGGGCAATGGCGGTGGCGGTGGCCCAGGCCTGGCTGAGGGGGCCGTCTGGCCTTGTGGGCTGCGATACGGAGGGATCGCGGGAGGCTTTGAGTCTGGGGATGGTGTATTAGCAAGGAAAGATTCAGACCATGGGGGTCCTCCATGTGTTGACGCGTGTATCGGCACAAACATGGTCATGTATGGATTTGGGGACCTACCTGTGGAGGGCGCCGATGTGATTAATGCCCCGGACGACCATGAGGGCGGCGACGACGGCGGCGGTGATGTACCAGTAGTCGCGGGCGAAGGCGTGGTTGACGTCGGAGCCGATGCCCGTCATGCCCTCGTGGGACATGTCCATGCCGTCCATGTCCATTCCGTCCATGATGGCTGCGGCTGGCTGTTGATTGGGGAGGATGAGGATGAGAGTGATGAGGATGACAATGACGATCAGTGAGGATGAGGATGAGGATGGTCGTCGTTGAGGGAGGGCGACAGTCTGCTTGTTCCACCTCCTACGGCATCATCGTTTCTCTTCCTCTTCTTGATGCCCGTCAAGCCCGAGCCGCAAGACAGAGATGGGGTGGGGGGCAGAGAGACAGCGAGATTGAGGGAGGCAGGAGTGGCATCAGCACACGCGAGAACCGGGAGTCGGACGCTGGCGGATGCGGATGAGGCCACGAGGTCGGAGGCAGCTCGGGGAAGTGGATGCCACGAGGCCGGCCGGGTCGAAGGCGGCCGTTGCGCAAGGGGGAAGTGGTGAGCAAGTTTCTGATTTGAGTTTTGACAGAGGCTAATGGTCGAAGGGGGTGCAGCAGGCTGGAAGCTGACGGAGGATGGCAGGGATGCGATGCGATGCGGGCGAGGATGGGGACGAGGATGCGGTGGAAGGCTGAGGCAATTATAAGCGAGGGGAAGAATGGATGTCTCGGGTTGAAAGAGAAGGCGCTGAAGCAGGGGACCGGGAGTCAAGAAAAAGAGAATGGCACTGTTGAGGAGAAGGCTGAGGAGAAGCAGGGCAAGGCCAGGCGTGGAGAGAAGAGAGTGTGGATGGAGGGGAAAACGAGGCTGTCGCGATGCTGCTTGTGGATGGAAAGACGGCGAGTCATGGAGGAGTCGAGCTGGAGCTGCTGGAGTGGTACTCCGTAGAGGGCTCCGGTCTGCTCCACAGGGCTGTTTGTGCTCTGGGAGACCCTGATTGATAAGGATTGGGGGGGGGATGAGCGGGTCTCCCGGGGCTCGCTTAGCGGACAGGCCGGCGACGTTGCAGCGCCTCTTCAGCGGGTTGCAGTGCCGGGCGATAAGCGAGCCCTGGCTGGGGATCCGCCTCGATCCGGGGCGATAAGACACCTCCAGAAATGTACGAGTACGTGGAGTACTTGTAGTTCATCGATCTGACGGATCTTTGGATCTCGGATGCAGCCCGGCGTTCACGCTGTCCAGCGGTCTAGCCAGAGGTATCCATAGATGCTTGCTCGTTCATTGGGCTTCATCATGCCAGCAAACATCCATCCATGATCCATTCTGATCATCGACTCGTTGCGTTTACGAAGCACTCTGTACTCTGTATTTGGAATCTCTGTTTAGGTACTCCGTACTTCAAGTTTCCTCCCTCGTGTCCCTCAGGCATGTCCCCGATCGTACGGAGTACAGGTACTCCGCACACGCAGTACTCAGTAGGGAGAACGGAGTACTCCGTACATGTGTCCATCAATGTCCTCCAAAGCTGGAAACCTGCTCAATCTGCCTCAGAGAACAGCCACACGTGGATTGTACATGCGCGGAGTATACGGAGTGCCTTATGTGCATCGAATTTTATGCATCACAGGCACGGAGATCCTCGCATCCGATTGGCCAGAGATGCGTCAGGACCCGTGCCTGGATCTGAGTGGCTGGAGGGGCTCAAGGTCTCGAGGACCTGGGCAGCCAACGGTTTTGTGTATGTGATGGGTGATGCAGCAGCTTCCAAGCGTGTACTCAGTACATGGAGGGAGCGCTTGCCCTCCCGTCAGCCACATCTTCACAACAACGATCTTTCCTCGCACGAGTCGCGTGGCTCGTGCGTCTGCATAACGAAAAGAGAAAAGAGAGGGAAAGGAGAGAAGAGGAAAAGAAGAGAAGAGGCAGAGGAAGAGGAAGAGGAAGAGGCAGAGGAAGAGGAAAAGGAAGAGGAAGAGGAAGAGGACGTCAGGACGAGAGAGACGACGGGGCCGAAGACGACGAGCAACAACCCGGATGGCCTCGACGATGGACGATCTTCTACTCGTACTCGTACGCAGTACTCCGTACTACTAAGGGATGACCCAATGGATTCATCGTGATCCAATGCATGGATCGGATTCTGCCTCCAGCATCCTCCACGCCTTGCATCGTCTGAAACCTGCTCACGCGTCTCATCCATCCCTCTGGGTCCAGGTATGTCGTTTCCCTCCCTCCCTGGGCTTTCCCTCCCTCCCTGGGCTTTCCATCTCCCCTCGTGTCCATCTTCTGGAAAGACGCTGTCTCACATCTCGTCAACAGCACGCCCAGCAAACACATCATCCACGGCCTTGGCTACGGAGTACAGAGTACGAGTATAAGAGCCTCACTCCACCTGCCCTCCCCTCTCGCGTCACACAGAGAGCAAGGACCCTCCACGTCTCCAGCAGACCTCTTCTTCCTCTTCTTCCTCTTCTTCCTCCTCTTCCTCCTCTTCCTCCTTGATCATCCTTCTGCCTCGTCAACCCCCTCAACACCACAAACATGCGCTCCATCCTCTCCCTCGGGCTCCTGTCCCTCGCCTCCCTCGCCTCCGCCCACTTCCTCGTCAACTCCCCCCCCTCACTGGGCTTCGACGACAGCAAAGAAGGCACAGGCCCCTGCGGCGGCTTTGCCGCCGACCTCTCCGACCCCAGCAAGCTCGTCGACTTCCACGCCGGCGGCGACGCCATCTCCCTCAAGTACACGCACACCTCGGGCAAGTGGCTCTTCCGCGTCACAGACGACCCCAAGGCCGAGTCCGGCTGGCGGCAGATCTTCCCCATCGTCTCCCAGACCGGCATCGGCGACCTGTGCGAGCCCCACATCACCATCCCGGACGACCTCGTCGGCAAGGCGGGCGTCATCGGCATCGTCGCCGACGCCCCGGACGGGCTCCTCTACCAGGTAGGACGCAGACAAGGACGCAGACAAGGACGCAGACAAGGACGCAGACATGGACGCAGACATGGACGCAGCTCCGGCTGATTCATTGGGTCGGATTGGATGGTCCCATTGCTCACATTCCCGCAGTGCATCGCTGCCAACTTCGTGTCGGGCGTCAACGCCAACCTCCCCAGCTCCTGCAAGAACACCTCCTCCATCAAGGTCGACTTCTCCACGGACGCCAAGCTCACCGCCCTGCTCGACGGCGGCTCCTCCACCAGCAGCCCCGCCTCCAACTCGTCATCCCCGTCCTCGACCAAGGGCTCCTCCAGCCCCTCCGCCTCCCCGACGCACAACGCCGCCGCCGGGTCCCTCCAAGCGCTGTCCTTCTGGACGGTCGCTCTCGCCGGTGGTGCCCTCCTCCTCTGAGGGTCGCATCCTGACATCGATTCTTGCGCTCGGCTCCTTGACTACTACTCGTGGGTTCCTGGATCGACCACTTGCCTCGACTTCTGGCCTCTGTGCCCCAATGCAGACCCGCGTGGCGCGCCTCGCCAGGCATAATGAGTGGATGTAATGATACCGTTGGATGGACACGCGGATGGGGGATTCTTGCACAGAAGCAGAAGCAATTTGGCGGCTTCGATATAGAGAGGAAAGGAAAATAAATCCATGCCATGGACGAACAGGTGCACGATCGCGAGCTGGGAATCACTAGATGCATTTACAAAAGTCGCCCATCGCGGTCAGGCTCAGGAATAGGCTCAGGAATAGAAAAAGACCACGCCCAGCTCAATGTCATCCGTCTCCGTCATCCGTCATCCCCCATCCCCTCATGCACGCTCATGCATGACAGTCTGTCAGGGCTCTCCCATGCCTGTGCTCCAGGCCCATAGTCATGCTCAAACACATCCTTTTCCCCCATTCTACTGAATCCTTTGCTGCATGCACGAATCCAATACGCAAGACTAGGTAGCATCGTGATTGGGTCGCCTTGGGCACGTCGTCCACGCCCTCAGTGCCCACACGGGCATCCCACCGCCCTCAACCTCCCTTCAACATCATCACCACCATCACCACCATCACCACCATCATCATACATATCCTTCCCGCCCAATGGCGTGCTGAAGAGCTTGCTATCACCCAAGAGCTGTTTCTCCCTCCACCCCCCCCAACTTGTACCACTAGGTAATCCCCTCCCTGACGTCCGTCCTCCAACTCTCCTCCTGACAACATCATAGCCAGCAGCCTCACCCATACGGAGCTCCTGCGCCAGAAGAAGTGCTTGACTCTTTCAATCTCCTCCTGCTCTTGGACAAGACGTGCTCAAGGCCCGCCTTGCTCATCACCCCTCGCTCATCCCCCTTTGCTGCCCATCTCTCCACGGCCAACGGCCATTTCACCACCAGCGTCATCACAGCATCAGACTCAACCAGCGTCATCACAGCATCAGACACAACCAGCGCTTACTACGCCCTCCCTTTCGCTACTCCTACTCCAACTCCGCGCTCTCCTCTCGTCCGCCCATGCTTACACACGTGTAAAGCAAAGCCCCCTTCATCCCCCCCCGATGGATCCGTGAATCCCCGCCAACCTCCCTCGGCCCTTCGATCCCGCATCACCAGGGCCACACCTCGACCCCCCTTCCATCTCGGCGTGTCGCGCCCCGTCGCGCTCACAAGACCTCTATCCTCCTCCCCAGATTCCCCCCACCATGGCCCTCCTCCTCCACCACGACCCGGCCATCATAGCCTCCAGCATCTACCACGCCCACCACCCCACCCCCCC
>NIGD01000001.1:433559-468048 GCA_003055185.1 Escovopsis sp. TC
CCCTCGCCTCCGCCCTCCTCCTCACCCACCCCCCTTCTCACGGTCACATCTCCATCGGCCCCATCAACCTCCTCTCCCTGCCCCCTTCCCTCCTCCGCTCCCGCCTCACTTTCATCCAGCAGGACCCCATTCTCTTCCCCGGCTCCCTCCGCGATAACATCGACCCGGAGTCCCTCTTCGACGACGACGCCTGCCTCTCCGCCATCCAGCGCGTCCTCGGCCCCCATTTCGCCCTCGACACGCCCATCGACGCCGCGGGCAAGAACCTCAGCCAGGGCCAGCGCCAGCTCGTGGGCATCGCGCGCGCGGTGCTGCGCCGCAGCGGGCTCGTGATTCTCGATGAGGCTACCGCGTCGATCGATAGGGAGACGGCGCGGACGGTGCAGAGGATCTTGAGGGAGGAGCTTGGCGGGAGCACGGTCGTCACGATTGCGCATCGCATAGAGGCCGTAGAGGATGCGGACTGGTGTTTGCGCCTGGATGGGGGAAGGGTCGTGGAGTGCGGGCCGGCACAGGGGCTGGTGGACCTGGAGGGGTCGGATTGAAGTGGATTTTGCATATTGCAGCTGTCATTTTGCATACTGCAGCTATCATCTAGCATATTGCTGCCGTCATCTTGCATATCGCGATTTCTCCCGCATCAATTGATATTTATCTTGCATTCAAGGCAATGTTGGATAAAGAAAATACTGCAACCCCCTTTTCCCCTTTTTGGGGTAAATAGAGCATACACTGGACCTTGAAAGGTCGAAATTGTCATCAACTTTCTTGGCCGATCTTTCGCTTAATTTTTATTTCTAGTGGACGCAGATCAAGCGATAGAAGAGGGTTTTCGATGCGTACAGGCCTGTGAAAGCAGCACCTCATTGTCCAAAGTGCGGTTTCATGTCCCCTTCACATGGTGACTGGTCTACTCAAAAGTATTCCCCAGAATTCGCTCCTCCAGACCAAAGGATCTGCAGAGAATCTGCTCATCCATACCAGAAGATGTTCGGAGAACTCCTTCATGCAGGCCAAAAGGTCTTCAAAGAGTCACTCATCCACAAAGCCGATCAAGCATCGCCTCAAGTCGGTTTCTATACGATCAGAGTCAGTGATGACGCACTGGGAAAGCAATGCAGAAATCCGGTGATCAAGGGGCATCAGATCATCATACTTGGCTGGGACGGGAACGTAGTTTGCTTCGTACTCGTCGATCTCGTCGAGGTCCTTTTGCAGATCTACCTCTTTCGGTCCAAGGATGCGCGACCCCCTGACGTATTTGTACCCAAAATAGAGGACGGGGAAAACGCCGATCATGGTGTATCTAGAAGATGAAAGTCGGAAGGTGAGCGATAGTGATTTTCAGAGGGTGAGGGAATCTTACGAGAAGAGGAAATCGGCAATGTTCCATTGGCCAGGCAGGAAGACGGTGTACCCCCCCACGAGGGCCATGACGGACGTCCAGGCGAGGGCGTAGTACGCGGCGTAGGGCATGAACCAGGCCTTGTACGGCAACTTTTCGCGGCTGAGGCCCTGGGCCTCGCAGGCGCGATAGAAGCACAGGTAGGTGATGCAGACGACGCTAAAGTTGATGAGCTGGGATGCTGTGCCGAGGGAGACGAACCAGTTGAGGACGACGGCTGCGTTGGACGAGAGCTGGAGGAAGGACAGGAGCGGGAAGAGGAGGGTGACGCCGACGCAGTAGACGGGGACGCCGACCGAGGTGCAGGTGGTGAGGAACCTGGGGGCCTTGCCCTCGAGGGCGAGGCCGTAGAGGGAGCGGGAGGCGCAGTAGACGTATGAGTTCCCGGCGGAGAAGGCCGCGGTAAGGACGGTGGCGTTGACGACGTGGGGGAGGACCTTGATGCCGAGGTTGTGCATGGCGACGACGTAAGGGGAGGCGGCGGCTCCCGGGGCGGAGTTCTTGAAGGCGGCGACCAGGCTAGGGTCGTTGTACGGGACGAGGATGCCGACGCAGAGGGCGCCGAGGGCGAAAAAGGCGGTGAGGCGGTAAAAGACGGCGTTGTAGGCGCGGGGCATGACGGCGCGGGGATTTTCGGCCTCGCCAGCCGTCATGGAGACGTAGTCGGGCCCGGCGATGGTGAAGGCGGCCTGGATGAGGCACTGGAGGAAGCCGAGCCACTTGCCGAGGCGACCCGGGTAGTAGAGCTCGTGGAAGGCGCCCGGGTCGTTCCAGTAGCGGAAGCCGAAGGCGTCGTGTTTTGGGTTGCCGCCGACCATGACGATGAAGGTGAAGAGGACGAGGCCGATGACGAGGAGGACCTTGCCGACGGCGGCCCAGAACTCTGTCTCGCCGTACCATTTGACGGCGAGCAGGTTGATGAGGGCGTAGAGGAGGATGATGATGGCGATGACGGCGGCGGTGGGCAGGGCGTCTGTCCAGAAGCGGATGATGAGGTTGCAGGCGGTGACCTCGAAGGGGACGAGGAAGGCCTCGAAGACGAAGAAGTTCCAGCCGGCGGCGAAGCCGAGGGCGTCGTCGACGAAGCGGCCTGCGAATCGGATGAAGGGCGAGGAAATGGGCAGGTAGGTGACCATCTCTGCCATGCAGAGGGTGATGGCGAAGACGACGGAGCACCAGAAGGTGAAGGCGATGAAGAGGCTGCCTGGGCCTCCCGCGAGGAGACCTTTACCAATCTGGACCTATATCGAGGAAGAGAAGAAGAGGAAGGAGAAGAAGATCCACGAGAGGAATCCCGAAGAGAGAGAAGCGGCGGTTCGTTTGATGAGCATAGAGACGAGACAAGCTGAGGAAAATAAGGAGGAGGAGGAGGAGGAGGAGGATTCAGGTGAGACGAGAGATGCTAACATAGAGAACGGTTCCGACGGTGCCGCCGATGCCGATGAGCTGGATGTGCCTCGACTTGAGCTTGCGGTGGGTGGAATCATGCTTGATCTCGCCGCTGGACATGGAGACGCGGATGCCATCCTCAAGGGTGCCGGTCGGGAGCGATGCCTTCTTGTCGGGATGCATGATGGGCGTCATCTGGGGATCCGGACACGTCAGATCGCGGTTCACGTTTGCGAGCATGTCTCGATCCAGGAGAGCGGCGCCTCGAAGTCAGGGGGCTGGCCGGGCAGAGGCCCCGGAGCCCGTACGAATACAGGTACTACTAGTAGTAGTAGTAGTAGTAGTATTTGGAGGGAGTGTTCCGTAGTGGTCTTGGGGAGAGCCTGATCCTACATACATTGAACTAGAACCGAGGGCCTGGACGGCCAGCCTCGACAAGTTCAGCGTATGGACTTGAGGAGGAGAGAGAAGAACTCCACGACGAATTCCATGCGCCCGGTGTTGATCGTGGTCGATGGGGTGGTTTCTATCGTCCGTGGACGGCGCAGCGAGCAAGAGCAAGAGCCGCGAGCAAGTCGTACGGATCGTCCTGGTGATCCGGGGATGTAAAGTACTAAGATTGCTTCGAAGCAAGAAGAAGAAGATGGAGGTTTCAAAAGAAAAAGAGGAAAAAAGAGGAAAAAAAGAAGAGAAAAAGACAGCTTCGGAAATCGAAAAGAAGGAAGGAAGGATGGAGGAGCAGGAATGCGAGAAAAGGAAAGAGGGTCCGGGATCGGTTCGAGAAGGAGCGTCCCGCGAGCGCGCACGACACCCTGGAAATCTCAGAGGCAGGAATGACCCGCCCCGGAGGATCGATCGTGCCTTCCCAACCGGCAGGAAGCGCCCGCCGGCCCGCCGATCCGCTCGCACTGTGACAGCACGTGTCGCCAGGCCTCCTCAGCACAGTGCGATAACAGACCCGAAGGCCGGAGTGGTTTCTATTCCGGGGTAGCGTCGGCTTTTGAGGCTCTTCGGTTAGACTCGACATGTGAATCAATTCGGTCGGCCTGCGGAGTATCTTACGTAAGCACTCCCGGATTCAAGCTCGGCACCGACGCCCGCCGTGATGGCCTCAGCCTTCGGCGGACGAGGGCGGTGCTGGACAGCCGCAAGCCCGTGCTGATGCGAAGTCCTCTCCCCCTGAGCAACACTCGGGTAGGCGTGGTCGTCAGGCGCCATTGTCCTTCGGGGCGGGGATCTGCTTCTGTGGCTCGCCCTCCCCTGACGCCGTGAGACTCTCACTCTCTCGGGGCTCCATCCCGGCTGTCGATGCTCGGGCAAATCTGACGCGAGCGGGTAGTACGCGTCGTGCCACGAACGCGAGAGTCTGCTCAAGCACAGGCACCGTCACCGAGGCACATCACCGGAAGACGCCCCTTCTGACTCTTCCCCATCGCCTGGCCTGGGACCGTGGCCCTTGGTCACGCTCGCCCGGCCGGTTCGGCGTGAAGGAACCTGGATGTCGTGACGATATTGTCCCCATCGCGACATGCGCGAGAACTGCAACTCGACCCCGATCCTTCCCCCAACGCGGCCGCCAACCTGCTTCAAGCCGTCGACCGAGTCATCTGTCCCTCGGCTGGGCCGCGCAGGATCCGTGCTGATGTACTCCGTACGTTTGCATATGGGATCGTCCGGACCACATCCCCTCCTCACCCCTGAAAGTTTGGGGAAAAGGAAGGACTGCTACGGAGTAAGAGCTTCTGAATCTGACTTCACACATCGACAGACGCCAGACGTGCCTTTCCTGCCGGCGTGTGTGTGGTGCGTGAGATCGTCACCCGCCATCTCCGAGACGACTGCATATAGAAGGAAGCCTTTGCCCTCCCCATGATGTCCACCTTCTCTCTCTCACCATCGCCATCACCATCACCGTCATCATCATCATCGAACGACGCAAGCTCGACCACTCGCAGCCCCTCATCCATCATTCTCCCAAGCTCTAGACTAGAGAGCCCCCCCCCCTTTTCATTCTCAGACTCATTCCACCCTGCTGACCCGGCCGCCACAATGCGCCTCGCTTCTGCCATCATGTCCGCCTTCCTAGCCGTCTCTGCCCTTGCGGCCCCCTCTGCCTTCGACCTCTCGGAAATAGCCTCTGTTCGCGAAGCTCAGGCAAAGGGTGTCGACGTCTTTGGCGAAATCCCTAGCGACGCCGTCAAGATCGGCAATGGTACCTACACCGCCGAGGAGGGTACCCTTGCCAACCTCTGGATGC
The DNA here is from genome assembly GCA_003055185.1 of Escovopsis sp. TC. Lineage (NCBI taxonomy): Eukaryota > Fungi > Ascomycota > Sordariomycetes > Hypocreales > Hypocreaceae > Escovopsis > Escovopsis sp. TC. Next base: position 438,611 of record NIGD01000001.1, read on the forward strand.
GCGCCCGGATCGATATCCCTCCGCAAGCCTGGCCTGACAACGACAAGATCGACAAGCGTGGTCTTTCAGGCTTCGCAAGCATCGGTATTGGCATGTGGGCCCAGGACTGGTGTACGCCAACCCCCCCCCCCTTTTCCCTCTCTCCATGATCCGGCGGCTACTACGGAGTACTCCGTACTCCGTTCGGAGTAGGAACATATGGAGGGTCAAGAAACGGACGCTGACTCTACCGTAGGCACCGGACAAGGGAAGTGGATTGACGATGTCCAGTATGATGTGAGCTGCCCGAGATCCGGAAGCCTGGTGAGCTGGAAGAGGCTGCGCTGACACCGAATCATTCGCCTGCTTATAGGTGCCATATACATCCGATGCTCCCATGTTCAGCGTCGGCATCTCCTACCGCAGCCTTCGCGAAAACGAGCAGCTCGACTTCAGCCGCCTCTATGGGGGCAGCGATTGCGGAAAGTACCTTTACAGCGCCGGCCGGAGAACTCCCGGTAAGCCTCCTGTCTGACCCCTTGCAATCGCTCTTCTTATTCGAGTCAAATACGGAGTACAATCCCCCGCCTCTTCCCCACCCAGACCCCCCCCTTTTTACTCCGTAGCGGACGATCTATTCAGCGCGAACCAGTACACGGCGGCTGACAACGATCTGGCAGTTGGATGCTTTGAGTCCCAACTCATCACCTGCTTCCGTCTCTTGATCCACTAAGTCAAGCCCCTTCGCAAGAGGTCAAGGCCGAGATCCAAGACAAGCCATGATCGAGGATGATAGGGCAAAGGCGCCATGGGAAAGCGATTTCGGGGATGGCAATGCCGAGCGCCACGGCAAGACGTCATGGGGGGTGACCGAGGCCGAGAGCCACGACGATTTGTATCAACACGGGGTCCGGCGCCGGGCGAGAGGGGGAGGGAGTCCGTAGAAGGACATACCGAACCGACTTGTGATATGAAAAAAACGGGGGGGGAGGGGGGAAAGCTGGCCTTCTTCTCAAGAGAGAGCATAGCGATCAACAGCTTCAGTAATGAAATGGATTCTTCGAGACACCTCCGATTCGAATGCAAGCCGTCTTCTCTCAGCTTTCTGTCACAGATAGTCTTGGTTCCAGCAGTCTACGACACTCGGACCTTTGCTCATCGTCATCGCACGGTGCAAGCCATTTTGCACGATCTCCCGCCCCATGGCCATGCAGTCCCCCCCCGCCCCGAGTCTCTTTCCTCCCTGCAATGATGCGGAGGAGGAACCGGCAGCTGCGCAGCAAAGCACCCATGACACCATTGGTATACCTCCAGAAGCCGTTGCAGTCGCCAGAGCACTCCTTGTGATACTCTCTCTGCACACCAAGCTACCCTCTGCTGCAGAGCCCATTCATGGTCATGACCATGAAATAACGGAATCCGGAGTACGAGGGACCACGCCGTGGCTAACAGGGAGTCTTGCAGTCCGGGGCATCAACAGCCTGCCCATCAACTGCTTTCGCCTCACGCAGAATTGAGCCGTGACCGTCGCAAGGAAGACGAGCCCGACGAGTGCCACAACAGGAGGAAGACAAGACGAATGATACCCATTGATCGTAATATTAAGAGGATCCATAGTCATCGCCTATAAGATGGGAGGGGAGGTAGATAAGAGAAGACGTCCGCAAACCGGGACATTCGCCCTTTTCCGACACGAGAGTAGCCATACATCGACACATGTTTCGACTCACACATGTATCTTACCCCTCTGACAAGGGTGTCTGTGTATGCAAGACGTTTGTTCATCGACATCACTCATGATGAGCTGCCACAAGTCAGTCGCCTTTGTCGAGACGACTGCAGGGCACTGAACAGGTTGTGTATATACGGAGTACTCCTACGGAGTACTAGTGAAAAGAACCACCCCATCATTTCGGCTAGGGGCGGAGATCAAAGACGAGATGGATGACAAGTTTCTTCAGGCCGCAAGCACCATTAAAGATTACTCAACGAGCAAGGGATCAATCTAGGATGAGAAGCGAAGAATGCATTTCTCGACTGCGAATGACCCCTTTTCTAACTTCTGCTCATAAGGGCAGATCAATGAGAATAAGAAGGGAGAACGACGAAGTTTGAAGATCTATTGCCACGTGTACTCTGAATGTCATCTGAGTGCTAAAAAAAGGCGGAGATCCTGCGTAACAGGAGAAGAGTATTGTAGAGCAACAAGGCAAGAAGAAAGCAAACCAGAAAAGAAAGGGATGAACCAGTTCAAGAACAGGAGTCACCCACCAAGGAAGGCTTCGAACTCAATGGATTCAGAGAGAGGTAGAGAAATCAAGATCAGAAGGAGCGTCTTCGGTATTTCAATTTGTATGTAGTGGTAGATTATCAAGGTAGGGAATAAAAGGGGAGACAAAGAGAGGGAGATAGAGAGAGGAGGGGGGCGAGAAGAAGAAAAGAAGCAGAATATGAGGACTTTCGCCGCGGGGAATCCATTTTTTCAATAGAAGTGGTTTAGTTACACAAAGGCGAGACCCAGTCAGGAGAGGAATACAAGAGGACAAAGGAGTAAGAGGAAGGACGGAGGAAATCAGAGAAGAGAGAATGAAGGAGAGAAGTCTGAGTTTAGAAGGAATCAGGACAAAATGAAAATGAATGGAGGAGGTCTGGGTGAGGGAGGAGTATGGAGAAAAAAGATGCAAGAGGACCAAGAGGAGTAGGGAGACAAGAGGTAACAAGCTAGATAGTATTTCAAAAAGGACAAAGAGAAAGGTAAGTTGAAGAGAAAGAAGAAGAAGGGAGAAAGGGAGCAAGAGGGAGCAAGAGGACAGGGCAGAATAAAAGGAAACTAATCGTGAATAGTCATGAGGAATAGAAACAATGTCCGTCAGCAGTAGTAGTAGTGGAAGTAGGTTTTCAAGGTCATCACATTTCAGTAACGAATGCAAAAAGCAATAGAAAGAAAATAAGAGAGAATGAGGACAAGCGCGAGAAAAGATGTTTTTTTGTTCTTCTAGCATACGGCCGGTGCAAACAGGTCGAAATTCATCAGGTGTGGTGAAGTTCTCCATCCTCAGGATGTCGGCCAGCCTGTTCACGGCCGGGGGCGCGCCGAGGTCGTCGGCGTCATTACTGGCAGCTGGTCCGTTCCGTTCACGTTATATGTCGATCCAGATGCTGTGCCTGGTGTGGGACTGGGCGCGGGATGCGACGCGATGTGGATGTTGGCGCTTTTCCTCTTGACGTGCGGTAGCGTCCCGACATCGTGCTTGCCTAGGAACGATGCTCGTCAGCGAACCTCTTCTTCATCCGTTTCTTTGTCGTCTTGGTCGACACCATTATGTGAATGGGCGAGGGAGGAGGGGGGGGGGGCAATTCCGGAGAGATCCAACTTACCATCGCAGCATTGCCTGACATTCTCGAGCCGGTCAGCTTCCCTATCCTGACGTTCAATCATCTCGCGGAGATCCTCCGCGCTGTCGTGAGCCTCGCTCATCTCGTTCATCGCGCTCTGGAAGCTGGTCCGGCTGCGGTGTCTCGGTGCCCCGGCCCGCAGATATCCCCCGAGCTTGGAGCCGAGGCTTCCCATGCCCGACTTGCCCACGCCCGCCGTCTGCTTATTGGAAGGGGTCAACGTGGGAATGTCAAATGAGATCTTGTCGGCTTGGGACTCGTAGCGTGTCATCCGAGAGGTGCGCGACGAGATGGACGGCGCCATAAGACGATTGCTGTTCATTCCGGGACGCACCATGGAGGGGTTGAACTCGTCGATATCGTCCCGGGTCAGGCTCTCCACCATGTCCTCCGTGTCGGAGTGGGTCATGGGTGCCTGGGTCGTCCTCAGGAGAAGGTAAGAGAGCGCGTTGAACCACGTCTCGTGTCGCTGACCCGTGGCGCAAGTAAATTTGATGGTCCTGCCGGGGGAAATGATGACCAGACTCTTGCGGTAGAGTCCTGGAGGCATGACGTTGTCGTCGGTGACCACGCGCACGGCCTCGATCGGGAGACTCTTCGCTCTCAACTCGGTGCGGCCGGCCGTCGAGGGATCGCGCTCGCTCCAGTAGATCGTCCTGGTGTAGGGGTGGACCCAGAAGTAGCGGCGGTGTCGCCTCTCAGACAACTCGCCCCGGCCAGCCTTACGCGTGTATTTCCACAGGAATTCACCAATCATGGTCTGCGTGATGGCTTGGATCATGCGAGGGTCGGTGTTAGGGCTGAACCCGTGAGGATCGACGCCACCAAGCTCGTTCCCACGAATGTTGAAGCGCATGTCGATCTCCGACACGAACGAGGAGCTCGAAGACTGGCGCGACACGGCCGGAGGCTTCACGGGACTGAGGTGGAATTCGGCATTGCTCTGGGAGGACACCGCGCGGGTAGAGCGGTAGGTTGGCGTGCCACGGCCCGACGCAGCGTGATGGTGGGACGTCGGAGACTGTGGCCTGCCCTTCATCGCCGAGGCCGGGAAGAGAGGTGGCCCCATGGCACCGGGGGCCTGAGGACCACTGGAAGACGAGGCGCGAACAGCCGGGACGGTCTGCATGTGGCTCGGGATCGGGTCGAGCGCGTCATCGTACGACTTGGCGCTGACGGCAGTGCTAGGCCTGTAAGGCGCGCCGTATTCGCTCGACGCCTCCATCGGAGCTTTGCTCTTGTTGAAGCCAGGGGTGGAAACCTCGCCGTTGTCTTGATGCAGATGGTGAGGGTGAGTTGCGGCCGGAGCGGCCTCGATGGATCGCGAGACACCCGCGGTCATCCCGGAGATCTTTTCTCGTGCGTGATCGCCCTGGAAGGTACCACTGCCCCCCATCAACCACTCAATGGTGCTTGCCGTCAGCGAGGTCTGCGCGCTCTGGTCCATGGTCGCAGCGCGGAATTGGCCGGCATCCATCGCCCTCTGAGATCCACGAATGCTCTGCTTCTCGGATTCGGGAGTGACGCGTCGGGGATTCTCCATTTTGATGACGGACGCGATGCTCTCCTTGGTCTTTCCGTGGTTCATGAAGTCAGCGAAAACAGTGTCCATGGATTGGGCAGATGAAGGCTCGTCCGACAGGGGCGAATCCATGTTGTTCGGCATGATGAAGCCATCTCTCCTAGGGCTGCGGGGCGTGATGGGTCGCGTCTCGATGCAAGCAATGGAGGAGAATGCGAATCGGGGAGAGATCGGGTACTCCGGTGAGCTGACTGGCTCGACGGACTCCGCAGCGACAGGAGAGAACACGAATGTGGGTGTCGCGGGGGACAGCTCCTCGATTGGGCAAGTGTGCTCCATGCGAAGAGAGGAGAATTTGAGAGCCGGCAAGAGGGGCTTGGCCTCGGCTACGGGCCGGATGTTCTCAGCGGAGATACCAGAGTAGCCCAGGGTTGGCTTGAGAGTCTCCTCGAAGACTCCCTCGACTGGGGGCAGCTCTTCACACTGCACGGGGGAGAGACGGAGAGAAGGCGGCGAGATGACCACCTCCGGCTCCACGACTGGCGCGACTTGCTCCGCCACGACGGACGACAAGCAGAGCTTGGGCTGGGCCGCGGGGACAGCCAGAATGTTTCGCTCCCTGTCCATGACGGGGTCGACGACCTCGGAGCGAATGGGCATCATGCTCAACGTCGGAGCGGGGACGAGAGCCTCCGCCTTCGGTTCCCAGTGCTCGCCAAAAATGCTGGAGAAGGACAGGCCTGGCACTGGCGTGGCCGGCTCTGCTCTCGGCTCGAGGTGCTCCGCGAAGATGGGAGACAGGCAGAGGGCGGGAGCGGGAGTCGTCGGCTCCGAAACGGGCTCCAGGCCTTCGGAGAAGATGACGGAAAGACTCAATGACGGGAGAGGAGACGGTGGCTCCTCGACGGGCTCGAGGGCTTCCGCGAGAATGCCTGACAGAGTCAATGCGGGCAGAGGAACCGCCGGCTCCTCGACAGGCTCTACCCCGGTGGATAGGATGTGTGACATGGCAAGAGAGATGGGGAGAGGCTCGGGCTCCGCCACCGGCTCCAAGCTCTGGGCCGTGATGGGCGAGATGATGAGCGATACGGGCACGGGCTCAGGCTCGGCAATCGGCTCAACATCGTGCTGGACCAGGATGGGCGTCAGGCCGAGAGTAGGGCGGGAGGCCATCTGCTCTTGGAGCTCCCGAGGTCGAATGTCCTCAGTCTGGATGGGAGAAAGACTGAGAGAGCGTGGTATGACGGCAGGAGCATGGAATTGCTCGAGTTTCTGGTCGAGCTCCTCGTACTGAGCACCGGCATCGCTGTAGGAGATGGTCGATGCGGTTCTAGACGATGCCATCTCCTCGTCCTCTTCCTCGGTGCGGTGCGATCCTGCCGGGGAGAGGTGAAAGTCGGTGTCCTGGACGACGGACTCCATGGTCTTGGGTCTTCCTGTCTCGTCCGCAGTATTGAGGAAAGACGCGCTGGGGAAGAAAGGCTTGAGTCCCTCCATGGCGGATTCTACCGGTTCGGTCATCATGCCACTGTCGACCATCAAGACCCTAGGCATGCCGGGCAGGGGAGGCGGTGGTGATAGGGCACGGCGGGTGGAGCCAGGCGTCATGGAGCGCACGCTTCTCCGGCCTGGGGTGAAGCCCACGGAGTCATCGTCACTGCCGAATTCCCGCAGCTCCGCAAAGAGGCTCTGTCCCGGTCCGGTCTGGGGAGTGGCAGCAGCGCTTTGGTTGTTGCTGGCGAAGCTTGCGGCAGGACTGCTAGCGTAGAACTCCATGCTGGTCTGGCGCGGGTTGTGCATGGCCCCCTTGCTAAGGCGGCGGTTCCGAGGTCTCTGGGAAGGAGTTCGCAGCTGAATGGGATACGGATCGTCGTCGGTCGACATGGAGGCAGTGCTGTCCAGAGAGCGGCTGTGGGCGTGTCGGGTGAACTTGGGTTGCAAGATCGGGGCGGGACCCGCGCCGCCGAAACCTCTCGTGGGCGTCTCCTCAGTCTCGGTCAAGGCGCCCTCGGAGTCAGACAGGCCCTCGCCACCACTCCGCATGCCGCCGCGGGCGTCAGACGCCCCCTCGTGAGCAGACTCGAAGCCAGATTCGTTGGCCTCGTTGGCAGTCTCGAAACCACTGCCGACCAGAGATTCGAGGGAGGAGCGCACGGGGCTGCGGGTGCTACGCTCTCCCGAAATGACCGACTCGTTGCCGTAGGAGGTGGCGCGAGGGACGAGGTCATGAGTGTCCTCCCACTCTGGATCGTCTGAGATGATTTCCTGTCGACTAGAGCGGAAAGTGCCCAGCAGACGGGGGGGCTTCTTGATGGGCTCCTTGGCGTCGGACTTGCGCCCGCGACGGGGGAGGGGAGCGCTTGGGGCACCGGTGGTGATCTCGGTCCTGGTCTTCTCCAAATCGTCACGGAGGTCCTGGATGATGCGCTTGAGCTCGATCTTCTCGGTCTTCTCGCGGTGAAGCTGGCTACGCTGGCTCTGGATGGTCCTCTGGGCGTGTTGCAAGGAAGACTTGAGGGTTTCGGCCTCAAGCCCTGAGTGGCGCGGCGTGAGCTTGACGGGCGAGACCGGGGGCGAGTGCTCCGGCGTGACCTCGTCCTCGAGCAGCTCGAAGGGCTCCTGGCTCCTGACCAGCTCGGCCTCGCGCTCCTGCGATCTCAGCCTCTGTGCCGCGATGGCCTTGACCAGCTCCTGGTTCTGTGAGGTCAGCTCGTCCACCTTACGCTGCAACTGGGCCCGCTCGCCCTCCACGTTGACTATGGTGCGCTTCGCGATGCCAAGTTCGATGTCATAATGTTTGGTGGCAGCGGCGTGCTCCTCGGTCAGCTTCGTGTGGGAGAGCTTGACCTCGTCGAGCTCCTTCTGAGCGGCGGCCTTGGCGAGGTTGGCGGTAGAGAGGGCCTGATTGAGCTTCTTCTCGCGGTCGGCGGCCTCTCTTTGCTGAGACGCGACCTCCTGGAGGCGAGTTTGAAGGTCCCAATTTTCCTCCTTGTAGCGGTGCTCACTCTCGTCAAGCATCTTGAGGCGCTGCTGGAACGCCTCGGAATCCTGCTCCATCTTGGACATGTCATTTCGGAGATCCTTGACCTGCTCGTCTCGCTCGCCGAGCAGGGTCTGGAGGTTCCGGACCTGGGCGATGAGCGAGGTGCTGATTTCGGCGGCAAATTCGATGTCGTGAACGCGGCTCGTGGCTTGATTTCGCATCTTTCGGCTGGGCACGCTGAGCTTCGTAGGCGAACCAGAGCTGCTCTCGAACTTGGAGGGACTGGCGGAACGCTGCGACACAGACATTATGATCAGCATTGCAAGGACCGCACGGAGACTTATGACCAGCAAACAGATGAGTGTAGATATAATACAAACGTCTTCAGAAGAGAGAGGGAGAGAGAACTATGTGTGTGGTGCATGAAGCAGGTGGACGAAAACGACCGAGATTCATCTTACCCTGCCAGATCTGCCCTCCAAAGTGTACGGGGGCGCCGTCATTGTCGGTTCGGTGCTGAGGGGTCGCTGCTTGGGGAGGAAGACCCTCGCGGATTCCCGGGCGAGGTCATTGTATTCCTTCTCAATATGGACGAGTTTCTGGCGCAGCTCCGGGTTCAGCTCTGCCTCTGCCTGGAGCTTCTCGATCTCGTTGAGCTGCTCGGCCAAGGCCTTTCGTTGGCTGACCAAGGCGGTGCCTAGCTTGCCGGCCTCGTCGAGTCGTCTGTCTGTTTCGGCGAGATGGGCCTCCAAGGCGCGTTTCGCCTGTCGAGGGGACGAGCCGGGGCCGGCTTCGAAGAGCTCTTGATCGAAATTCGAGAAGCGGAGGTGGGAAGGGGCGGCATTGTTGGTGTTGTTTTTGTTGCTGCCGTTTGGATTTGTCGTCGCTGTCGGTGTCGCTGTGGTTGTTGTCGTCGCCATGGCGGTCGATATGAAGGGATCGTTGTTGCTGTCATCGCAGGGAGTGGAGACGTCCGGACGATCGGAGGAGGAGGTCACGGAGGAAGCCATGCCGAAGAGATTGATTGACAGAGATTCGACGACAGAAGGGTCTGTCTAGCAGCGGCGGTCGCCCATCAACGGTGGATGGCTCGGGGTGACGCGACCACGACAGCTTGGAGACTCAAGCTGCCGCAGTGGAAAATGAATGAGCGAGCGACGGAAGAGGAGGAGAGAGTGCCCGAAGAAAAAAGATTGAAGAGATGGAGAGAAAAAGAGGGAGGGGAAGAGGAGAAGGGGAAGAAGGAGGAGGAGGAGGAGGAGGAGGAGGAGGAGGAGGAGGTCTGGCGCCGATGGATGAGCGAGAAGGGAGGCCAAAGGCGGGAATGATGGCGGCGAGGTGCAGGCCGGTGGAAGCAGTCCAGGTCGTATGTAGTAGTACTCGTAGCAGTAGTGGCCGGCAGCGAATGGGCGAGCGTCCAGGATTGCCGGAGTGGTTGTGGAAAGGGGATATTGGATGAAGGTGGATGGGTCCCAGAGGTGACAGGGGGAGCGAGATGAGGGAGAGAGGGCACGAGCAATCCAGGCAAGCAATCAAGCCAAGCACGGCGCCGGATCGCTGGCTATGAGACCCTCAGAGGGGCTCCTCAGGGCTCTCCGTCTCTGTGGAGTATGGATCAATACAACCTCGTACCTCGTCGAGGGTGACGCGGTCCGAGCTCGAAGCCTGGCGGGATCCACTCCCAGTCTGGGCGGCGTCCAGGCCAGCTCAGACCCCGTCGCTGGGTTGATGCTCTGGAGACGAGTCCTGGTAAGACTGAGGCCGTACTCGTACCTGAGAGGTGGGTGGGATTACTCTGTCGCTCTGCTGACGTTCCTGGTGGGATCTGCGGATGCCGATCGACGCGCTGGAACCTTGGAGACGCGGAGTGATGCGGATGATGAGGATGAGGAGGAGGAGGAGGGAGATGGTGATGATGATGATCTGGTGGTTTTGCAGATGGAAAAGGGAGATCGAATTTGGATGGAGAAAACGGATCCCGGAGAGCTCAAAGTATCGACTATCACGGAGCCCACCTGCAGGCGCGCGCAGTTCGGTAGATCGATACCGCTAGGCTGGCCGGCCCTGGATTGACTGCAGGGAGTGCAGTGATGTCAGGTCGAACCTTCCCACTGCCAATCTCAAGTGCAAGTTCCGTGCAGGAGCGACCTGGGGCGGGACGCGACGTGACGAAATTCACGGTCCGACTGGAATCATGAGGGTGAAGGCGCACCGGGCCGTGACTTCCTCAAGCAGTGAATGCTACTCGGCGTCCAAGTGGCAAGAGCGAGAGCACCAAACGGGAACCCCCACGCAATCAAGAGGGAAGGAACGAAGAGGCGAGAGGGAAGGAAGGAAGGAGGGAGAGTGGGAACTTGAAGGAAGTAAAGAGGGAGGGAAGGAGAGAAGGACGGTATGAGGGAAGGAGGCAGAGAGGGAAGGAGGCAGAGAGGGAAGGAGGGAAGGAGGGAGGGCTGGCACAGGTCAAAGCCGGCGAAGACGCGGCGCACAACAAGAAGAAAGGAAAATGGATCCGGCCAAGGCGGGTCGACGATGGTGATGAGAAGCAAAGGTCAGAAGGTAAGTAAGTGGAAACCCGGATATGCAAGGTCAACGGACGGATTGCAGGCGAAGGAGGACAACAGAGAGTTGATGCTAATGCTGCCAGGTCAGAAGAACAAGAGCAACGAATCGGACGACAGCGTCGTCGTGGCCCTGCCCTTGGCTCTCGCGGGCGACGGGATGACGGGACGACGGACTATGGAGGGAGAGAGAAGAAAGAAGAGAGGAACGAAAGGAACGTTTGTTGCGGGGAAGACGCGAAGATGCGAGGATGGGGAGATGCAAGAGGGCGCCGAGACGCGAGGATGAGGAGATTCGAAGGGAAGATGCGACACGCAGACGCACTAGGTGCTGAAAAGTGACTAGAATGCGCGTTAATTTAAAGAGGGAAAACCCCCTTACTATAACGTTCTAGCCTCTAAGATTATTACTATGCCCTCTTACTATATTATTAGGTTATAGTTCCTCTGGTTTAAATACTAGCTTAACAGAGCTAAGGGGCGCTATAGGTAGCGCTAACCTTAGCGCAATAAGGTCTAAGAATAAGCAAGGTTTGTCTTTGCTTATATCTTCTGCTAACGCCTAAAGTATATAAGTCCTTTCCTTGTCTTTCCTTTAATTATCTACTGCTTCCCTAGGCTTATATCCTTTCTTAGCTTTGCATCTTGTCTCCTTTGCTCCTTAGGTTGCCTTTTAAGGGGCTAGGATCTACTCCCCCTTATCCTAGTAGTTCTCCTAAGGCAGCACTAACCTTAGCTCGTAGTATACAAATAGCTTAAGGTTATTAACGTAGATCTTCCTCTTAGTCCTGTTCCTTCCTAATGTTTTAACGAGGTAGGTAGTTAAGGAGACACTTTTAACGACCCTTAAGAGTTAACCCTAAGATTAGTAGAACTTGCTGTAAAGCTTCCTTTGTTTATCTATCTTCTCCTATACTAAAGACCTAACTTGTAGTTGTCGCCGTCGCCTAGTGCTTCCTGTACCCTTTGCTATCTTATTTACCTTCCTTGCTGCTACCTTGTCCTAAGCTTTATTCTTTTTATCGATAAGATCTAGCGCTACTGTCGCTGTCCCTTTTACGTTTACTAACTTCCTTAACCCTTCCTTGTTTAGTTTAATAAAGCCTTTCTTATCTACGTCTACTAAAACGCTATTATACTAAAAGAATAGGTTAAAGCTTATTATTACTATAGCTAATGTTAAGGGACAGAATAGCAGAAGGCGTATTCCCTGCGAAGGACCTTCGAATACCTAGAGAAGGGATATAAGAGGAGAGGCCCTTGCCTAGATTAGAGAAAAGGTTTAGAGATTAATGCTACGTTACTCTATACCTTACCTTTTAATAACTACCTTTGCTGTAAAGCTTTTGCGAAATACTAGCGTACGCCTTACTACTTACCTTTAAACTAGCGTCTTTAATAGTTTAATCTCTCTTAAACCTTTACTACTAAGGTAAGGTTAACTAGCAGGAAGTAATACTTATTTCTTAAAGAGCTTTACGCTAATAACAATTAAGAGCTGCTTTTTTGCAGCTAGATCTTAGCGTTATCGTAGAAACCTAGAACCTTCTTTTTCTTAACTTTGTCTTAACTCCTTTAATAATAACTAACGAGATAGCTAGCACTAATAACACTAACTATAGCCTTGCTAACCTTTCTAAAAAGGAGCTAGATAAACGCCTTATTAAAGCTATAGAAGAGCACTAAGTTTACTATAAACGTAAATACCTTAAGGAACTTATAAAAGGGGGAAACCTAACTTAAGACCTGTTATAGTTATAAACGGTAAACTTTAAGTTCGTAGGAGGGCTGCCTAAGAGAAGCTACATAGACGCCTTAAAGTTATTGCTGCTAAATCTATAATAATATAAAAGGAAATCGTAGAGCAAGCTTTAAACCTTTTTAATAGCGTTATTAACTTACTTTTATACCTAGCTAAAGACCTTTGCTGCTAAGATAAATAAGGTTATCTTTAAGGTAGCTTTTCTTTTGCTAAAAATTTATAGTAAATAGAATGTATACCTTAAACTTAAATACGCTAAAAAGCTAAAGGATATGTTATTTAAGAATTTCTAGAAGTAGCTTAAAAGAAGCATTAACGATGCCTTTACCTACTGCCTTAACGCGTGTTTACGGATAGGTAGCCTCGTTTAAGCAAGGGGGATAAAGTTTATAACCTTCTTAGACATATACAAAGCTATTAAAACTAAACTCTTAGAGCTGTTACTGCTACTTTTTTAAGTTTACTACTTTTTATAGCAATTACGTTTAGAACTATAGAACTAGATACTAAGCAGCAGGGTCCTAAAGAACTAGGCGCGAATACGCGCCTAAGGAGTAGTAGCAGAGATAATCTTAGAAAGGGAAACAATAACAACAACAACAACAACAACAACAACAGCAAGGACAGCTAACCTAGTACCCTTAGGCTTAGCAACAGCCTATACTAACTAAAACTAGCCCTTTTAGCCTATAGCTTATTTGCAGTAACTTTACGGTTAGCGTGCTATAAGGTTAGTAAGCTGCTTTAAGTATAGCAGGCCTTACTACTAAATAACTTATATAGCTGCTAGTTATAATACGTATAGCAGCAGTTAGTATACTATAGAATAATACAACTAATCGCTAGCTTAAGAGCAAAGTAGCAGCATAGCTACTGCTTTTAACAATAGACCTCTTAGTAAATCTTAGCGCGCCTAGGAATTCGTAGGCCTTAAAGCTGCTATAGTTAGACTAGTACGTATTTAGATTAGTAGTAGATAGGTTAACGTAGACGCCCTTATAGACTTAGGTAGTAACGTTATGCTCCTTAGCTAGAAGATTATAAGGAGTACGCTGCTCTTTCTTAGGCTTAGCATTAATATAGTGTTTAAAGATACCCTTCTTAAGGTATATAGTAAGACCTTAAAGCTATTTAAACTTAAGGATAACTAAAGAGTAACAAAGAAGTGTTTACTTAACTACGTAGTAGCAGATATTATAAACAACTTAATTTTAAGGATCTTATAGTTTAAGAAGATAAATTTACGTATCTAGTAGAAAGAAAAGGAGTAAAATTACCCCTTTTTAAAAGAAGCTTTTAGCTACTTCGTTGCTTCTTTACAAGTTAAGAGCCTTATATCTTTATATAGGTCTATAAGAATCTTAGCTATGCTAAATAAGATAGAACTCCTAGATAACTAAGCTAGTAGCGAAACTATAGTAAAGCTTTTATAAGAATATAAGGACTACGCTTAAGTGTTTAATTAGCAAGAGGCAGCTAAGCTAGTAAAGCTTAAAGGGAAGACGTATACAATAGAGCTTGTTAAAAGATCTAAGATACTATAGGGACCTATCTACTCCTTTGCTACAAAAGAGCTAGAAGTTCTTAGGGAATACCTTAAGGATACAACGAAGAAGGGTTAGATCTAGAGATTAATAAGCCTATGTAGAGCTTTAGTGCTTTTTATACTTAAGAAAGGGGGGAAGCTATAACTTTGCGTTAACTACTAGGCGTTAAACTAGATAACTTATAAGAACAAAGCCCTTTTACCCCTAATCCTTAAAATCCTTAACTACCTTAATAAAGCAAAAGTATTTATAAAGCTTAATTTAAAGGATACGTACTACTAGATACGTATCTACGAAGGAGATAAGTAAAAGACAGCATTTTGCTATAGATATAGCTACTTTAAATACTACGTTATACCCTTTAGCCTAATAAACGCCTTAGCTACCTTCTAAGAATATATTAACGACGTACTCTAAGGCTTAATCGATTATACCTATATCGTCTATATTAACGATATCCTAATATATAGCAGCGAGGACGCTGTATATACGTAGTATGTTCGCGAGGTCCTCGATAGGTTAAGGACAGCAGGCCTTTTTGCAAACCTAAAGAAGTATTAATTTTAAGTTAATATAGTATTATATCTAGGTTTTATAGTTTTACTAAAGGGAATCTATATAAAAAGAGAATGTATTAAAGCAGTAGCGTAGTAGCTACGACCTTACAGCGTATATAATGTTTAGGCATTTTTAAGCTTTATAAGATTCTATTAATACTTTATCTAAAATTATAGTAAAATAATAGCGCTACTTACTAACTTGCTTAAAGGTATACTAAAGGGACCTTTTTTGCTAAGTAGCAGCGAAGTTAAAGTATTTAAGGAGCTTAAACGCTACTTTTAAAAAGAACTAATACTAGTATATTTTAAGCTAACAGCCTTTATAAAAATATAAACTAACGCCTTAAAATTTGCTATTAGCGTAATCCTTTTATAAAAGCAAGGAAAAGACTAGTACCTTATAGCGTATATGTTATAAAAGCTAACTAAACTAAAGCTAAGATACCTTATCCCTAATACTAAGATAATAGCGATTATAGAGGCATTTATAACGTAAAGGTATTACTTAGCGTACGCTAACGATAAAGTTTAGGTGTTTATAGATTACCTAAACTACAGTTACCTTACAGCAAAGACAAAGCTATTTAATAGGTAGGTTATAGCCTTAGATAAGTTATTACCCTTTAACTTTTGCATTAAATACTAACTAGGTAGCAATAACCTAGCTAACGGGTTATTAAGGAGGCTAGACCTTTAAGATAAGGAAGAAATTGCGCTAAAAAGGCATAGTATATTGCTTAAGTTCTTAAGGCGTTTTTATAGCAAAGAAGCTATAAATAGCGCAATTAATATTAAGAAGTTAAAGGACTAAGCAAAGACTTATATTTAAGGGGGGAGTAAGGACTTTATTTTTGTAGCTTTATAGGACGTTTGCTATAGGGACAACGCAGTTGCGCTAGTCGTTTCTTCCCCTACTAGGTTAGTGCTAATCGTAGTACAGTATGTAGGCTGCCTTTGTTAAGAGCTAGGTAAGGGAGACGAGTTAGACGCAGTAGAAGGTTCTACGGACTTAAGGCGAACCTACGTTAAGGACGACGTAACGTTGCTAAAGGAAGCCTTAACTTTAATAGAGTTACTTTATTATACGTAAAAGAAAGACGCTTTTTTTATAGATAGTAAAGTTATAGCTAAGCCTATAGACAGAAGATAAAGCTAGGTAGCTAGTAAGGACTAGCTAATTTGCTTTAAAGGAAAAGTATATGTACTACTAAGATTATAGACGAAGTTGCTTATAATATATTATAATAAGCTTAGCGTAGGGCACTAAGGAGTTAGCTAAACACTTATAACGTTAGCAAAGAGCTACTACTAGAAAGGGATAAAGAAGGACGTAAAGTAGTATATGTTAACGTGTATAAATTGTTAACTAATAAAGCTACGGTACTATTAACCTTACAGCGAATTAGCAGCGTTGCTAGTGCTAGTACAGCTGTTTAAGGAGATCTTAATAAACTTTATTATAAGGCTCCTAAAGACAGAAGGATAGAACTATATGTATAACTTAATTCTTATTATTATAGACTACTTTATAAAGTACGCTATTTACGTTGTAACCTAGAAGCAAATTAGCAGCAACGGACTAGCAACCCTCTTCTTTAAGCACGTCTTTAAAAATTATAGGTTACTAAAAGGGATTATAATAGATTAAGGGTTAGTCTTTATAAGTACTTTTTAGTAAAGTTTCTACTACTCCTTAGCAATAAAGCAGCGACTTAGTACTACGTTTTACCTATAGACTAACGGCTAGATAGAACGCTAAAATTAGCTAATTAAGCACTACCTTTAGACCTTCTATAATAAGAACTAGCTTAATTAAGCTAACCTACTATAGTAGGCTTAATTTGCGTATAATAATACGGTCTATAGCAGTAGCAGCGAAACACCTACGTACTTACTATTTAGTTTTTACCTTTACGTACTAAACGCTAACATTAAGCAGCTATAGGGACGAACAGAGCTAAGCATATAGGTAAAAGAGATAGAAGCAGCGCGCAAATTAGCAGCAAAGTTACTACAAAGGGCCTAGGAGGACAACGAGAAGTAGTATAACGTAAAGAGGAGTAAGGCTAGCTTTGCTATTAAGGACTAGGTATTAATTTTAATAAAATACCTAAACTTATAGCAACCTACTAAGAAATTAGCAAAGAAGTACGTAGAACCTTACTAGATTAAGAAAAAGGTTAGAATAAGTAGATTAGCTTTTTAGCTTCGATTGCTTACGTTAGTTAAAATTTATAACGTCTTTAATACAGTTAACCTAGAGCTATATATATACTATAAAGGAAAGGTAAAGGAACCGATAGATTACTCTTTCTTTGCTAATAAGACCTTTAAGATAGAAGCAATACTAGACTACTGCTATAAGAGTTAGCGACGATAATACTTAATTAAATAAGTAGGTTTCTTAGAAGCAGATAACTTATAGTAAACTTACAGTAACTTTACTTTAAAGGAGCTAATAGACAAGTATAAAGCGAAACTAGATAAAAGTAAAAAAGCAAAGCATAGTATAAAGCAGAAAAGATCTTAAAAAAGTAACTTTATTTATTTATTACTACAAAAGCTATAAGCTAAGGGCAAACTTTATACAAACCTATCTATCCTTTATAATATCCTTATTCTTCTTATCTCTGCTTTATTAGTACTATAACTTATTATTCCTTATATACTTCCTTACCTTAAAGAAAATCCCCTTTTCCTTTTAAACGACTATAAAAAGGTAAAGCTACAGCGTAGCAGCAGCAAAGCAGCAGCGCTACTTAGTTGTTATTATCCTTTAACTTAGCGGCACAGTAGCTATTATTGTTAATCTTAAAGGCTTTATAGGCTTAGCGAATAAGTATATTACTATTAGCAAGGACGGTATAAGGTAGGGCTATAAGGTTGTTGTTTAGGTTAGCGGCTTAAGCGTAGGAGTTAGTAGTAAAGAGACAGCAAAGACATAGCAAAGAAAGAAAGGAAGTAAACTAACCTTAAGAGTACAAAAGGTAGCTTTAGTAAGGATATAGGTAGAGTTAGCTTAGTTAAGGGCTATACGAATTTCTAGCTCCTTAAGGGTAAGGAGGCAGCAACGGTATATTACCTTTGCTTCTTTCTTGCTCTTAGCGATTATCTTAGAGTAGTAAAAGCGTATGTAAGCAAGAGCTTTACGCCTTTAACGCTAAAGGTTCTTAAGGTAGTTCTATAGCAAGTTAGCAGCAAAGAATAAAAGAAAGAAAGGTACTTATATAGCAGGGCTAGACGTAGCAGCACTTAGCCTTAAAGAAGTAGACAAGAAGGTAATATTTTTTAGGAATATAGAAGTACCTTTTCTTGCCTTTTTTGCAATAGGTATACTTAAGGCTTATAGCTAAGAAGTAGATTAAGAGCTGCGAAAAAAAAGCAAAGGAGGAGGTACTTACTAAAGCTGTTACTACATAGGGTAAGCTTAATAGCATCCTTGTCTTTAGTTAGATCTTTATTAAGCTTTTAATAGTACATCTAGGCTATACAGCAGCAGTAAGATACATTGCAGCTACAGCGAATTAGTAGCTACAATGCTAAGAAGCCTTAGGGAAAAGGATACTTATATAACAACCTAGACAGCCTTAGCGTTATCGCTACTATTGCTATTAGCTATAGTATTATTATTAGGCTTAGGCTTAGTGCTAAAGGCCTACGAAGACGTAGCGTTAGTAGAGGCACTGCCCTCTATAAGAACGGAAAGCTTAGTAAGGACGTAAGAGCTGCTGCCTATAGTTTCCTTAGAGGGCTTAAAGGGGGTACGCTTCTTCTTTATAAAGGCTATAATAGGAGCAGTAGCAGCGTTTACAATAAGTTCTTATTTTTTTTACAATTAGATTAATTAGTAACAACGTTAAGAAGCAGCTATAGTATACAAGAGGCTAGGAAGGGGCGTATATATAGCAAAGAAGGAAGGAGGGTATAGATAAGGGTAGCAGCGATGTTCTTAAGAAAGATAAAGGAGAAAGAAAGGAAAAAGGAAGAAAAAGGAGGGAAGAAGGGGATAAAATAAGGTACCTTAAAGGGGGGCCTTAAGGCCCTTAAGGCCTTAGAGCTTTATAAATTAAGCCTTAGGAACAATAAAGGGAAAGATAGGTACGTAGGCGTAAAAGTAAATGCATTTTAAGGGAATAAAGAAAAGGGGTTAAAGTATCTAAGGTAGAAGTAAGGGGTAGTAAAACGCTGCAAAAGAACTAGGAGGTTATAGCAAAGCATAAGCAAAGTTATACTATAGGGCAAAACAAAAATGCAATACGCAACGCTTAAACCTTAAGGGCAAGGTTACAGAAGAAGGAAAGGGCAAGCTGTTAAAGGATAGAATAGTAGAAGGCGTATTTTCTACAAAGGACCTTTAAATACTTAGAGAAGGGATATAAAAAGAGAGGCCTTTGCCTAGATTAGAGAGAGGGTTTAGAGATTAATACTACGTTACTCTATACCTTACCTTCTAACAACTACCTTTGCTATAAAGCCTTTGCAAAATACTAGCGCACGCCCTGCTACTTACCTTCGAACTAGCGTCTCTAACAGCTAAGGACGTCTTTAAAGCTATTACTTATCTTAAGTTTACTACGTTAACGATGTACAGTAGGGCTATGTCCTAATTCTTAATAGCGTCCCCCTTTTTCTTTACTGCCTACTTTATTAGCTAGCCTTTAATAAGGCGTATATGTCTCTTAGCAAAGCTTATCGACGACGGGTATAAGACAGGGCTATAGACTAGCTAAGTGCTATGCTTCCTTACTATAGCTTTAACTAAGATGTTATAAAAATAAGATCTATTATCGTAGTATATCTTTTAAAGCTACCTAAAAACCGTTCTTACTCCTATCTATACCTATATAACCTTATCTCCTGTTGCCTCTTAGCACAGTACTACGTACACAAAGCAGGTTATATAGTTAACTATAACTAAGATATACTAGCTACCTATATAAGAGGCTGGTCTAATAGGCCTAGCAAAGTCTATCGCTACTATTTCCTAAGGCTAGAAGATGCTAATCGTCTTAGGCAGGGACCTTAGGATCTAAGGGGCAACTTTCTAGCATACTATGTACAACTAGCAATAGGCCTCTACGTTAGTCGATCTCGTTAGCTAGTAGTACTTCCTTCTTAGGTTTGCTATTACCCTTATAGCTGTAAAGTAGCCTGCTGCGTTATAAGCTTCTTAGAGGGCTTACGCTACCCTGTTAAAAAGGATACATATTACTAAAGATAGATTGCTTTTAGCGTAGTAGAGGTTGCCGTTAACGATGTAGTACTTAAGGGCCCTTCTCTGTACTATCCGCCTCTAGGCTTTAGGAAGGTAGCTATAACCTTATAGTAAGCACTATACTACTTCCTTATACTATTTTAAGTCTAAGAATTTATATAAAATATTCTTAAGTCTAGGGATTAAGATAAGGTTAACCTTCCCTTTAGGTAGGATAAGTTAAGGGATTAAAGCTATTAACAACGTTTTTACTATTCTTAGTCCTATCTAATAGTTAGTTAAGCAGGGTTCGTCTCTTAGAGCGTCTAGTAGGCGTAATAGTCCGTCTACGACTTATATTATCTTTATAGTGTTTAGTTAGTAAATGTATTCGATGTAGAACTCTTAAAGTATATTAATCTATTAGGCTACCTTCCTATAGACGTCCCTTAAGTTAGCTATAGAATTAATAATCCCTTTATAGTTTATATAAACCTTAATTAAGTAAGGTAAGTAAAGCACTAACTATTAACACTTACGTAGCCTATAAACAATTGCTAGCATCTCCTTTTTTAGCATAGAGTATCTTTGCTTTTTGTCTTAAAGCTTAAAGGACATCTATATAATAACTCTTGCTAAAGCTTAGTTTTTGTTATTAACAAGGCTACTAGCTAGGTACCTGTCTAGCTAAAGGAGGACCGCGCTAGTCCCTATGTCTAATGCGTCTACAGCAAGATAGAATTATATATTAGATCTAGCCCTAAAGGTAGCATTGTCTTATACTACAGTATAGAGCTTTGTTAAGGCGTCCCTTACCTTCTGTATCTATACAACGTCGCTAAGCTCCCTTAAGACAGCAGCCTTCTATATAGATTAGCAGCTTAACGGTATAGACTTAGGGATCTCCTTAAAGAACACGCTCTTTAGGACGCTAACTAGGTCTGCTTTGCCTAGGATAAACTTCTAGAGGAATAAGGTAAAGTAGACAAAGGTTTATAGCTTTAACTAAGAGGTAAAGGGATTTTCTAAGAATTAGTTCGTAATACGTAAGAACTTTTAGCGATGCTTTAAGCTTAGTTAAATATACCTTTCTTCTATAAAAAAGCTAACTAACTTAATTAATAGTATAAACAACCTTATCTTTTAACCTAATAAGCTTATCCGCGACTAGTCTACGCAAAGGAAATACTAGGTATATAGTATCTAAAAGTAGTCTTTAAAGTTCTTAGATATTAGGTTATAGTCGTTAATATATAAGAACAAAGAAGATTTTAGCTCTTCGCTGTACCTAAGGGTAAAAGGGTAGGCGGTCCCGTCTAAGAATTGCAAGGACCTAAACACAATGTTGCTTAGCCTTATATACGTTAACAGGGCACTGCAGAGGCCCTAGGCTATATTATAGTACTACTATATCTTGTTTAGCTTAGTAAAAGCAGTCTTAAATTTATTAAAAGGAAAGATTAGTACGCTTTAGAAGCTATTAGATACGTCTATTTAAGAGAAGATACGTAGCCTCTTACACTAAATAGAGTTAAGGTCTGCCTCTAGGTTATAATATAAGTATATATACTTTTTAGTAACTAAGTTAATAAAGCAATAGTTATATATAACTTAAAAGGTTAGCTTTCGCTAAAGTTCCTTAGTTCCTTCCTTAGTTTAGCTAAGCTTTAAGATAAATAAAGTATTTGCAAAGAAAACTAAATAAGCTCCCTATAAGGAAACAAAGCGTTTAATTACTCTTATAGCTACTATAAGAGGATATACCTAATCCTAGAACTCCCTTTTACAGTAGCTATATTACATCTAGCCTATTAATAGTAAGGTTACGCTTAAGATTAAAGGGATTCTATAGACAACAAGGTCTATCGTCCTTAAGTTAGCAAGTATACTTATAAAGCAGTTATAGTATATAAAACATAGCTGTTCTACCCTTTCCCTTTCCTCTACTAACCCTACTATCTCCTTAATCTTAATTAATAATAAGGCAAACTACTTATGTACCTCCTCCTACAGGGCCTTAGACAGCGGCCGTAGGGCAGGGGGCTTTCGGTCTAGTAAGGGCTCTAGCTTATACCCTATAGTATTAGCGTCTATAACAATAGGTATTAAGTTATCGTAGGGTTTATAATATATGTCTAGGTTAAGCAAGCTTTTGCCTTAGAAGGCGTCTAAGGCGTTTATGCTAAAGGCTATAGCTTAGCATTCTCTTAGAGACTTGTTTCTATTAAAAGCAAAGCTAATTAAATAGTAGTCTTAGTAATATTTAATACGCGTAAAATCGTCTATACTTAGCTTCTGCTTACCTTACAGTTGCCTCTTAACTTAGTTCTAAAGAATAGTTTTGCTGCCTTTAGTATTAGTAAGAGATATAATACCTTATCGTTTAAGAAAGTTTTAACTATTTAGCCTGTCTATCTGCTGCTTACGTTAATTAAAGTTAACGCTTACGGTAACTAGTTTTTTAAATCTAAGAACTTAATACTACTAACTTTATAGACGATTTTTAATAACTCCTTAAGGGCTTTCTTAATCTTAATTAAAATCTCTTAGTTGTCTTCTACAAATATAACCTCCTTTTCTTTGTCTATAGCTAAGGTTAGCTATAGGCAGCGCAGCTATTAGGCAAAGTTAGGGGAGAACCTATTAAAGGCTAAGGAAATTTATAGGGTCTTAGAGAGCCCGCTAACGCTAGTAACCTTAAGCGTTTCCTTAGTATAGTTCTCCTTAGCGCGTATACAGCAGAGCTAGGTCTAGCCTATAAAAGCATCCTAGTCCTTGTAGTTTCTTATAACGTAGGCCTTTATAGTAGCAAGGATGCTTACAACAACTACATAGATATATACGTAGGTATTAACTGTATAGACTTTATTATTAGCAAGACGGATAATACTAAGCTTAACAAAGCAGATTTAAGGAATCTTATATTTCTAGACAAAACGTACGTTAACAAGGTTAACTGTTAAGCTGCTATTAATTATAATAGCAAGGCATCTATAGCTATTAATGTGCCCTTCAATAAACCTTAAGGTAGTCGCTACAGCGCTAGCTTCTAACGTAGTATTTAAGTAAGCTCTCTTTCCTTCTAATACAACAAAATCCCCCTCTTCCTCTAAGCTTATAAGCAGAAAATCCTAGAAAGGTATAATAAGATATGCTATAGCTTGCTATCCCTTAGTTGTCTTAAGCTTACGTTAATATTACATTAGCCTATGCAGCTAAGCTTACATAGCTAAGGAGATTTAAAGAAGCTAAAGGACTAACAACGTTACTAAGGTATCCTTAAGGCGCTAACCGATCTTAAACAATAAAAGGTTATACTCCTCTATTATATAAATTTTCTTAAGCTTATATTAAAGCTTTTTTTTACTTATATTAATAGCAGGTAGCAGTTTAGCAGGCTTAGCTAGTAGGTCCCTTATATAGGGCAGTAGGGCTAGCAGCAGTCGTTTAAACTGCTCCTTAGATATTGCCTAGGTCTCTGCCTCCGGGACTAAGGCCTAGGTCTAGGTCTAAGCGTGCTAGGTTTTAGCCTAGGTTTACGTCTACTAAGTCTTAGTCCTAGTCTAGGCCTATGTTTAGGTTAAGGGCTCTAAGAGGCTCGCTGCCTTAATAATCCTTTCCTTTGCTAGCTCGTTAATTAAGCTTTTATAAGGCTTCTTTTTCTTAACGTAGTCTAGATAAAAAAAGCTAAAGGAAAAGGTTTAAGCTTTCTTATAGCAAGGCTATAGCTTAGACGCGCCTAAACTAAACTCTAGCTCTATAAACCTAACTAACTTCTTTAAACCTATATCTATTTAGAACGTAAACTTATCTTTAAGAGGTAAGGTAAGTAAAGCAGCTCTATACCCTATAGAAAGACGCTAAAGGATATCTTCCTCTTAAACCGTATTAACAAGCTAGGCTTAGACCTAATTAAAGATCGCTTATTAGTTTAAGGCAATACAATAAAGTTAACGTATTTCTAGGCTATGCTTATTTTACTAAGCTTACCTTTCCTTAGCTTTAGCGTAGTTGTAGTTGCTGCTAAGTAAGTAGTTATAGCTAAAGTATCCTTATCCTCTACATTTAAAGTAGAACTAGAAGTTTAAGTCCCTACAGTTACTAAGGCTAGGCCTAGGCCCTAAGGCTAGAGAGGTAAGATAAGAGTTTCTGCGGCTACTCTATGCTTACTAAGCTATGCTCTATTACATTATGTTTATATAGTAGGTAGCTAAGGTATTTAACTTATCTAAGCAGCAGAGCATCTTAGTTATAATAGTTATTAGGTCTTTCTTATTCCCTTTATTGTTTTTATCTTTGTGCATTAGCTTAGAGGCGTACTAGCAGTATGCTTAAAGTATCTCTGTAAGGTTATTTAACGTTATATTAATAGCAAACTTATTCTTTTACTTCTTATTAGCGAAGAGGTAGTCTATAACTCGCTCTTAAAGTTAAACGTCTATATCCTTATTAGTTATGTTAGTAAAGAACTAAGTTAAGAAGATCTAGTAAGACGTAACTAAGGTTTAATAGTAAAGCTTCTTAAGTTACTTAACGAAGTAGGACAAAGCCTTACCTTTGTCTCTTATAAACATATATACCTAAGCTATAATGCTCCCCTTAAGGGCCTAGCTAGTAACGTTAAACTCCTTTTAGAAGCTACGTTAGATTACCTCTTAGTTTAACTAGTTGTTAATGCTTAGTTCGTTAAACTAGGTCCTAGCTTATCTACGGAGGCCCTTCTAGAAGATTTAACGAAGGACTATAAACTTATTTTTCTCTAAGACCCTTAGGACTATAACGTTAGCTATGTATAGCTTAAGGTAATTCTATAAGGTACTATTGCTTAGTTAACTTAAAAAGATTTTCTTGCTAAAAGGCAAAGAAGATATAACAAAGGCAAAGATAAGCAGGTCCTTAAGGATTTAATCTTTAACTAGGTCTTAGGATTTGCTAACAGCAAGGATTTCTAAGACCGTAGGTAAGGGCAAGGACGCTATGCCCTCGTTCTCCTCCTTCGTTAAGCTGTTAGCGACTAAGTCTAAGTAAACTTTTAACGTTAAGGTCTTTGTTAAGGTAAGCTTCTCTAAGGTTTCCTTTATAAGGGACGAACTAGCTATACGTCTACGGGCTAACGACGGCTATAGGAGTAACTAAGATCTAGGTTAAAGAACGGGCTAGGAGAGGCTAACGACAACAGGGTTCTTTAAGCAGTAAGGAAAGGGGAGACAGTAGAATTTAAGTAGCAAAGATAGCTAAGGCAACAATAATAACAAAGTTAAGCTACTAAAGTAAACAGCGTAAAGATAAGCGCTGCTAAGGTTACTGTAGGTTGTTAGTGCTAGTAGTAAAAGAAAAAGACTAAAAAAACTAAAGAAGAGATCTTAAACTTAAGAAGGGGTAGAAGGGGAGTATATATCTTTATAACCTAGAGAGCAGTAAGCTAAAGCTTCTAAAAAGGAGCTATTAAATCTTATTAAACTTTCTAGCTAGCTAAGGGAAGAGCTAGCCTTTATAGCTACGTAAGCTACGCGTCGTTCCTTCCCTACTAGCGCTATGCCTTCTGCGTTAAACCCCTTAGGTTAAGAAGGAGCAACGGTTAATATAGTTTTAAGGGTTCTAATTAGTAGTATAAGCAACTAGTTCTCTTAGGTTCGTACTAGTCTTAGGATAAAGAGGTCTAAAGTTAGTTAAATAAAGAGTTGTAGTGTTTATAGTGTTTTAGCGTTATAATGTTAAAAAGATAGCGTTAGTTCTATACGCTCTTAAGGCTATAGCTTAGTAGACTATAGCTTACAATAACTGTAGCCGTTAACTAAAACAATAAACTATAGCTTAATACAACTATAGCTATAGGTTTACTACAGCAAACTGTTATAGGACCTTAGCCCTAATCTACCTAGAACTATAGCTCTAAGACTAACCTTAGCTAGTAAAGTACTTTGCAGTAGAAGGCGTTGCTACTTAGTATATACGCGTACTACTAAGGGGCAAGTTAAGATTAACTAAGAGTTTGTCTTTGCTATAAGGGTACGCTCGCTAAGTTGTTAGTAGGTAGGTAGGCCTAAGCTGTCTATAGTAAGGTTTTATGTGTTCGCAATAAGTAAAAGTCTTATTTAAATAGTAGGATAGGCACTCTTTACAGCTTATACTATTAAAAAGTAACTAAAATACGCGTTAATTTAAAGAGGGAAAACCCCTTTGCTATAACGTTCTAGCCTCTAAGATTATTACTATGCCCTCTTACTACATTATTAGGTTATAGTTCCTCCGGTCCGAATACTGGCCTAACAGTGCTACGACCCGTTGGTTAGCGCGATACACCTCTTCGTGCGGAGTACTCTGTACTGCAATCCCCCTTCTCTACTCCGTACGGAGTACATGTAGGTACATGTACCAGACGCAGACGCAGGTGATGCTGGCAATCGGGCCTCAGCGTGCTGACTTGTTTGATTGACCAGGAACGGGTACCCAAAGACAGGAACGTGGCTGTTTCAACCGCCGCCAGGGGAGCAAGATGGGCGCAAGGGATCGCTGGCTGACAGACCGTCGTCGTCGTCGTCGTCGTTGTCGTCGTCGTCGTCGTCGTCGTCGTTGTCAGTCACCTTGCCTCTTCTCTTGCTCTCTCACCATCGCCCCTCTCTTCGATATCTCTCTCGCCCTGCTCTCACCCGCGTCGAATGAGGAGGCCGGTCGACGATGGTGGGATGGCCTACGGAGTACGGAGTACGCAGTAGTATTCACTCTGCTGCTTTGTCTCTCCTCCAGCTGTCTCTCTCCAAGTCCTTTCAGCCTGAACGCAACCCGTGACCGCAGACCTTCGACTTTGTCTATTCGCTTCTGCACATACGGAGTAAAGTGTCTGCGAATCCTGCTGCCGAGTCCCCAGGACCCAGGCGACGATGGCGACACGAAACACCAGAAGGGTACTATGCGCGTGTCGTTTTGCCCCGGCGCGGCGTGGCCGAAGCAGTGCTGCGGTCCGATGAATGCGAGGACCTGCCCGATTCTCGGATCGCATGGAAGACACACAGCGAATGAAAGCAAAGGACGTGCCAGGCCGCAATGAATGGAGCACTCGTTCCCACGGATCGGTGGATGAGGCACCGAAACCAACCAGCCGACTCCTCTTCCTGTCCCAAGCGGGGGCCACAGTAGGGGCCGAATCAAGTTGGGTCAAGCAGACTCTCAGGAGCAGACGAAACAAATAGCAGAGAGGCACAATTGATCAATAAAGAATAAGGAAGGATGGGAGGGGATATGAGAAGGAGGTGGGGTGAGGGGGAGCCGAGCAGCGCGGAAGACAACGACTGATTTGGGCTCGCCCGATTTGCATGGTTGCCGAGGATAGAAGAAGAGGGGGAAAAGAAGAGGAACCTCACAAGCTCTTAGGAAAGGGCATTTCCTCTTCATGAAATTGACGGGGTTCAGGGGAACCAACCTGGGCCGCACAAGTGGCTCCGGGATGGTGGGCCGAGGCAAAAAGAGCGAGCTGCAAACGTGATCGACGCAGATGTCAAAGAGGCTCGGTGGGTTCGTGGTGTCGGATACCCAACGTCAACTGCCAGGCGCAAGCGACCGACAGGTGCGCAATACCGTACGGAGCACGCCGAAGACGGTGGCCCCAGAGGGACTCGGGAGAGACGCAAAGGAGGCACTTGCACGACTCAGCACACGCAGACTCAGCACACGCAGACTCAGCACACGCCAGCACACGCAGACTCAGCACTCGGAGCAGGCGTCTCCAGGCTGAGCATTCTGCTCCAGCGGGCTTTGTGAGCAGCTCCAGCGATCGCCGGCTTACAGTTCATCCATCCATCGATTCATTCGCTCGATATCGCTTGCGATTGCGTCAAGTTGGAAGAGGCCAGATCGCCGCGGCAGATGGATCTCAAACAAACTGCAGGGACGCTCCCTCCAAGCAAATTGCCGTCGTTGTCATTCCCGTGATCAAGATGGGCACGACAAGTCTACCATTCGACGGCAGAAGCATGCGGAAGAGAAAGAAGAAGAGGGAGAAGAAGAGGGAGAACACGACGAAGAAGAAGCAGAAGAAAATCCCACCAACGAAATGAACCATCTCGAATCGACATTAGCTCCCTCGATAGCTGAGCTGCGAAACCCCGCCGACCCCTGGCATCCGTACTGGGCATGGAATGCTGGTTCCCTCAATCTCCAGGGATCCGCGCGCGCATGGACGGGGTTCGACGCGCTCCATGGACGGGTCCATCATCATCACGAGCATCGCCAGGTACCAGTACTCGCCCCAGCCGGGGCCCATTCATTCCGATCAGAGGGAGTACACCCGACCCTCGGATGCAGGATATGGGGCGTGGAGAAAGGACCGGCGGCGCCCGAGATGAACCTGCCGCGTGCATGCATGCACATCGACGTAATGGCATATATCGCACATCGTCCCTGGCGCCTCATCCGCTGTCCCGCTGTCCCGCCGTCCCGCCGTCCCGCCGTCCCGTTCCCCGTCCGCCTGCATCTCTGGGCCGATACATAGTATGTAGGCATGGGGGATGTCCCTCAGCATCCATCACTCGACTTCAGGGAACCCCGAATCGGTGAGTCGTGGATGTCACGCAGGCCATCCATGTGTTTCGACACGTCTGCAGCGGCTCTTTGATTTGTCACTGGACGACGACGACGACGACGCCGACGACGACGACGACGACGACGACGACGACGACAGTGATGATGGATGCATCACCGACGACACACGCGAGGCGTTCGATGCAAATGAATGGGCGGATCGATCGATTCTGATCCAAAGGGTGCTCACTCATCGAGGCCTGGCTTCACTCCCACTGGACGGCGCACCGCTCGGCCGATGTTGCTGCCGCTGCTGCTTTCGCCACGACGACGGCCCGAGTGGTGGTGAATGCATCGCCGCCAGAGACTGCTTCAGGTTCAGGAGCTTCCTCGTTTCGCGAACGTGGCAGGCTTTCCCGGGCGCACCACACGTCCCGCTCCCGATCCGAGGCGCAGCGGCATCCGCAATGCCTGTCAGACTCGCCCGACGTCTCGACCTCGCTGCTCCCCAACGCCGGACTTCATCTTGATCATGCTCTCTCCGCTCAACTGCCACCTCACCGGGACAACTCTCTTCTTCCACCCCGTCTTCTCTCTCTTTCTCTCCCTTGCTCTTCCTCGTGCCCTCACTCGCCCTCCCACCTCTCCTCTTCTTCCTCATTTCCCATCGACATTGGGTCATATCGACGGACAACCCCTGTCCGGCCCCCGTCGCGAACCAACGGACCAGTGCCGCACATCTCACCTGCATGCATCCCCATCATGCATACGGGACATGCATACTCCGTACATGTACTCCCCGTACTCCCGTACGGAGTACGAGTACAGAGTGCAGACACAACTCACGACCCCTGGGCGCATCCGCTTTCCTCTACCGCGTCCTCCACCCCTCCGGGCCCTGCTGTTGGACGGAGCACCAGGCCATCCTCACGAGTGCTCTGCGGGGTGGAAGCGCCGTCCACCTTCTCCGTCCGAGTACGTGGAGAACGTGAAAGAGGACTACGCACAGGAGGAAACCACCAAACTGGATTGGCGATCCCGAGGATGCGCCCATGCCATCCGCCCCTCATGCAAAGGGTCCATCTTCCCCCTCTACCTCTTTGGCAACCCATCCTGCGAGGGGGCAGAAGTTCGGCACGTCAAAGGCGAACAACAACAACGAAGAGCCAAGCCCCTAGACGCACTTCCGAGACTTCTTCACGGCCATCTGGCGGTGTGCTTGCCCTCTTCCAGCCCCATACTCCTTTCGGCCGCTCGCATTCGCCTCGGCACAGCTAATGCAGGGGAGCAGAGAAAAAAAGAAGCCTCGTGAGCCCGGATTCGATGCATCGTGAAGGCCCTACCCCTGCCCCCCGTCGGCCCCTGGTCGCCCTGCACGCGAATGAGCGGATATAGTGAGTGGCATGTCCTCCCCCCC
>NIGD01000001.1:479117-512775 GCA_003055185.1 Escovopsis sp. TC
CCTCTATTTCCCCCGCGCTGGCAGCGGTTCCCCCCCTGGGCCCCTTTCTTCCCCCCCCCCCCCCCCCCTCTTCTTCCTTTCTGCCTCCCCCTCTGTCTTGCTCTTCCCCCCCTTCGGACATGATATGAATCTGTATCTCGTTACCCCTTCCCGGCTTGCAGAGATCGCCCTCTCGTAATCCCCCTCTTTTCCTCACACGATGCCAATCTCCCTCTCGGGAACTCCCCCTTTCCGGCTGAATACAAATCTACCTCCCCTCTGTTCCCTCCCCTTCCCCTGAACATAGATCTGCCTCTCCCCAATCTCTCCCCTTTCCGCTTGATCTAAATCTACCTCTTTCTTTTATCCCTTCCATTCCGACTTAATGAAAATTTTCTCCCCTCTCTCCCTCCCCTTCCAGTCGCCTTATCAATCTCATCAATCCCTCACATCCCTCCCCCTTCAGACCTTCTAAACACCCCCCGGCCCCCCCCCCTAGCTCGATACAAGCTCCCCGCCCTCCTTCCACTGCTTGGCGGCTCTGCATACCAACCCCATCCCGCGCTCAGTAGGATGAAATTCCCCCATCGTCTACTCCCCTTCTCGAGACCTGAGACCGAATGAAACCCTGCCTCCTCGTCTGCATCCTCCTCTTCATGACTAGTACTCTTGAAGCAGTCTTCTATCGCTCCCCCTTCGAGGCATGCTATCAAAGTCACCGCCCTCTACGCCCCCCTTCGAGGCATGCTATCAAAGTCACCGCCCTCTACGCCCCCCTTCTGCGCCGAAGAGAAACCCTCCACACTCCACGATGTCGCTGCAATTCTTTTTCAGCCCGCACCCATCCATTGGAGCTGGAGAGTCCATCCCCAAGGCCTCGCAAGCTCGCACTCACGGTCGTATTACACGCCCTGCATCATCGAATCTCTACAACACAATCTCGCAATTCGAACATCAGTCCATGTACTTCTTTATGCTATCATATTGCTTTTCCCCCTCTCGGGGAAAAACCCGGCCTTTTCCTTCCCGGGCCCGCCATTCCAGTGTTCCAAACTACATGACCTGGACCTCGGCCTCCTTGAGTAAGTACTACTACTAGTAGTAGTAGGTATGTGGGTATGAAGTAACCCCCCTTTCCCCTCCCCATTCCCCTCTCCACGGCCTGCATGCCGTTTGGAGAGATTGATTCCTCCCATCATTTCCTGAGTGATGTCCGATTGGGAAAATTGACTGGCCCCCCTCCCGTCCCTTGGTAATGTCCGATTTGGGAAATTCCACCAGCCGGACCGGACTCAACTCCATCCATCCATGCCGACCAATAGACCGCATTTCATATAAGACGCGAGATATCCAATGTAAATGACGCAGAAAAAAAAGTAATATGGGCAGCGAAGGAGGGATAGAGGAGGGGGAGGAAAGGATAGAGGTAGCAAAGAAAAAGGAAGCGAAAGGGCGTGGGAGGGAGTGAGGATGGAGAAAAAGAAGAAAGGAAGTGAGAGGCGGGGGGCGAAGAAAGTGAACACCACAATCAATGGCTGTCCTTGCCGATGCGCACGCGCTCTACAGAGGAGGATGAGGGGGAGCGGGACAAAAGGGCTGTGAATAGAAGGGTTATGGGTAGTACTACTAAGTCTATGCAGAAATGAAAAAAAAAAGGGCTCGCTGAACCAAGATTTGCTCAAACAGATGCAGCAATTGTTTGCCGAAAGAAACACACGCACACAAAAAAAAGAAGGCATCAGCGATGATGACGACAGGAATCAGCTGGTGTAGTGGTTATATTCGTAGTGGTAGAGGTGGTAATGGCATGGAGGTCCATCACATCCTGCCAAAGGGGGCTCCGAAATTTGTCGTCGTCCGCAGCTTCAGAGGAATGTCGATTTCCTGTCTCGACTTTTTGCCGTTCGAGCCTGGCCTGTCGATGTCCAAGTCGTCGTCGTTGTCGTCGTCCATGTCGTCGTCGTCATCCTTGCTCCTGGCACGGGCAGCCCGATCTGCGACTCCACCGCTGACGACGGCCAGCACATCGGGCCACTGGCTCAGGTCCAATGCCGGGACCGGAGCCTGCATGACGGTTGGTAGGGCATCCTGACCTTGGCTGATAGGCTCCAGCTTCTTATTCACCGCTGCCCAAAACAACTCATCCTGGGCCGGAATGTTCTTGACCATCAGTGGGCCCTTGAGTGGGGGGTCATCCTGGGCCTGCAGCAGCGGCATGCCGTCTTGATCGAGGTCCGGTTCCAGGTCTTCAGGATCGCAGTCTGGCAGGGACGCCTCGTCGCCACGGACCACGTCGGGATGGTCGCCGTTTTTGTCTTCGTCGCCGGCGCCGGGGCCCTGTCGTGCGAGGCCGTCTCCTTCGGTGGCTGGCTGTTCCTCGGTTTCGGGGGGAGGAGAGGGCGCCGCTCCTGTTGGGGTCGTGTCCCCGCTGCGTGCCACGAGCGAGCTCGCACCAGTCGCCGTGGTCATGGTGGGGAACACAGATAGGGAATGTATTGGCGTGTGACCGGCGTGCATCGTCAGACGGCGCGATGCCTCGGCCGCCAATACTTGCCTGGTGCGCCCTTTGACGGGATCCTGCTTCAGCTCATCTGATCCGCCGGGCTCGCCGGGCTGTTCGTGCGCGGCGGCGTCGGCGGCGGCGTCGGCCGTGGGCGATGCGTTGACGGGACTTGGCGACTTGGGGGGCTCTTGAAAAAAGGTTGGCTTCTGGACGGCGGTGGCCTTGAGGGAGATGCCCTCGAGGCGAGGGTCGATTTGCTGGACGTCGATGACGGCCACGGGCGCCTCGACTTCGTGAGAAGCCGTGGCGAGGAAGTCACGCATGACGGAAGCCTCCGGCTGGGTCCGGGGGTCCATGGTCAGCGGCGGGGGCGAGGGATGCTGTTTGGGAGGGCTGGCGAAATGAGGCCTGCGGGAGGCGCCGTCCAAGCCGGGAGGCAGCGACGCGGTGATGGCGCTGATGGCGGAGACGTAGGCCGTCTGCTTTTGGGACGGGTGGTGTTGCGTCGAGGAGGAGGAGGAGGAGGAGGAGGAGGAGGAGGATGCTGCTGCCGCGACGTCTGCAGGGACGGGAGAGCCGGACAGGCTGTGGTTGGCGGAGCCGTTGACGCTGTCGCCTCTCTGGCTGGCGAGGGGCGAGAGGACGCCAGTGACGGGGGGCATGGTCTGGGCGACCATGGCCTTGAGCGCCGAGTTCTCGCCCTCGAGGCGCTGGATCCGCTCTCGCAGGAGCTGCATGGCCTGGAGGAACTCGAGTCTCTCGTTGGACCAGGCCTCGCGAAAGTCCTCCATGATGGCACGCTCTTCCTGGTAGACCTCTTCGGCGCGGCGCCTGTTGGCCTCGAGGTAGTTCCGCTCGGCCTCCCAGGCCTCTCGTATGAGGGAGTTTTGCTGGGTCAGCCGCTGGATGAGGTGGGCACCGGACTGCTGCGAAGCCATGGCGCCGCCGCTGGTACCGACGGCGCTGGAGACGGGGTAGGCGCCGGAGAAGGAGGCAGTAGTGTCCATGGCGGAGAGCATCTGTTGGTGGTGGTGGTGGTGGTGCTGGTGGTGGTGGTGGTTCGTGGAAGGATCCGATGTCGTGGCCATCGAGGCGGCGTGGAGGAGGGAAAACGGGCCGGGGGAAGCGGGACTGCGGAACATGGAGTAGTTTTCGGGGGAGAGGCCTCTGTTGTAGGGAGGAGGGAAAGAGGCCGGGGAGAGGGCCGGTGGCGGGAAGGTGAAGGCCGGGAGGGGCTCGCGAGCCGCTGGAGCAGGCACTGTGGGTGGGAAGGGTGACGACATGGACGGCAACGGCGGCTGCGGGGAGAGTGGAGCAGCGTTGCGCGATGCAAGGTCGAGATTAAAGTTGGGAGGCTGATTGGAGGCCCGGAGGGGGGCGTCGATCGGAGGGGGGCCAGGCGTCGCGCCCGCGGCAGCACCGGGGAGCCTGAAATGGAAACTCGTACTGGCAGCAGGATGGAGATTCGAGGGCGGATTCATGGTGTGAGAGGAGGCTGCGGGCGTTTGGAGGTCGGCAGCGGCCGATGGGAGGAACGAGGTCGAGGAAGAGGACGGATTCGTCATGCGAGCCATGCGCCGCGTAAGGCGGAGGGCGTAATCGGCATCCGACCCTTTTTTTTTCTTTCCTTTTTTTATGCTTGGATGCTCACGCGATCGTGACGATCAGCCGCGGCAGCGGCAAGATGGATCGGCTTGAAGGTGACACGAAGAGTTCAGCTGGAGTTCGTGGCGAGGGAGCGGAAACGGGCGAGAAGGGTCGCAGTTGTCGAGAGGATGCAGCAAAGCTCTTGGGTGTCCGGGGGAAGAAAAAAAGCTCTGAGCAAGCCAAAGCGGGAAGCAGAAAAGGAGCTGGGGCTTGCAAGCACGGGCGAGGCTCGAATCGAGTGCGCAGCAGGTACTGTTATAGGAGCCCGGGGGGGGGGGGGGGGGGGGGACCGGGGATGGGGAGGTTCGTATTCGTGGTGCTGGTGGTAGTAGCTGGGAGAGCCGAGCGAGGATATGGACTTGTTGGCCTGTACTGAGTAAGAGAGGAACGAGTAAGAATGCGGCCGAGAGCCAGCAAGGAGAGAAAGGGAGGGAGCTGGAGCATGGATAGATGACTGGCTGGACGGATGATGGATGAATGGATGAATGGATGAATGGATGGATGGATGGATGGATGGATGGATGGAGCACGGAGTGCACTGAGAGCGAGCACCCGGACACGGCGTATTGAGGGAGACGAGGCAGCCCTGAGGTTGAGAGCACTGGCTTGGGGAGGGGGGGGGGGGGGGGGGGGGCGCATCTGCAGACTTGATGTTGTGTGCGAGGCATCTAGATCCATTGCTGAACCACGGCCATGCGCGGGATGGGTCAGACGTACATACGTGTGGGAGAATGCGAGACTGATCGAATGCGGGCTGTGACGGGTGGTCCACGAGGCGGTCGTGTGGGCGCGTTCGAGGGCGACGAGGGCGACGAGGACGACGAGGACGACGAGGACGGGTACTAAGGCGTGCGTTCGAGAGGATGGAAGGGGGAGAAAAGGATTGATGGCAGCTGGAGGAGAGAGAGTCGAGGGGAAGTTGATGGATGGATCGTGGAGGCACAAGGGGGAGTCTGGAATGCGAAGGGTGGAGGGATACGGAGTACAGGTCGATACTCCGTGAGTACGGAGTACATGTATTGATACAACGACTTGAGGCAAAGGACGGATGACGCACGAGACGAGCACGATGGCAGGGACAAGGCAAGCAGGTGCCGGGAGGTTGCACGGAGGCTAAGTACTCGTACATGGATGTATGTATTGCGCAAGTCCGGGACAGGGGCGAGTACTAGTAGGAACCTCGCCCGGGGGCCCATCTCGGCGGTATGTAGGCGTACTGGGGGCGGCAGCGAGACCTAGGGAGTACCTCGGATAACCACAATAGTACTCCGTAGTACTCAGTACCTAAGTACGTACTCCGTACAGGTAGCAGTACCTGTAGTGCCTCCATCTCAGGGATCATTTTCATGGAATGGAGATTCCGAGGCACTCGCGCCTGCCTCTCTGGCTGCAAGTACAGATACGAGTACTCCGGATCTCTGATGGGTGCCGGCCACGCCTGCCGTCGAGGGACTCGGCGCGCGAGCCTCGTCGCACCTTGTCGATGCACAGACTGTGGAAGTTCTAGTACTCCGTAGGTACGGAAGTCTGACTTGGTCTCGTACCTACTACGGAGTACGAGCTCGGGATTGCTCCTGGATGGAGCCAGCGTCAGAAGCGATCATGTCGAAACACGCCTGCCAGTACTCCGTACTCCGTACTAGTAGCGGTGGTTGGTCGCGACGGGTGCTGGTGTATGCTCATACTCGTCCAACATGTCATCGATCCGTCTCCTCCTGGATGGTCGAAACGGGCCGTGTGCGAAACGAGGGCGATCCTTTTCCTCTGCTTCGCACGCGGCGAGGTCGGGCCATCCCCCAGGGCGCATGGACGATGACCTGCAGGAGAGTTTCGGCCACAATACGCCGTGCTGACGGAGCATGGGCGAGGACGATGATGTACTCGTACATATAGACGGAGTACCCGTACGCTACTAGTACCTACCTAGTAGTACTCCATACGAGTACGAGTAGTACTCGTACCGGGAGCAATGGTGAATTACTCCGGCAAGAGGTGCTCGGAGAAAAGTGGAGAGCATCCACCATACAAGTACAAGTACTCCGTACAAGTACTACTACCTACTAGAAACGAGAGACGGCAAAAGACCTCCAGGCAATGGATCCCGTCTCGAGTACGTGGGGAGTACCAGGTACGGAGTATTGGAAGCTCGACTCCCCACAAGAAGGTACCTGTACTTTAGTAGTAGTAGGTAGTAGTACTCCGTACTGGAACTCGTACGAGCATGTCCCCCAAACGGCCTGAACTCGGGTCCAAAGGATTCGGGGTTGTCGCCTCTCGCGGGACCAGCAGGCCGGCCCCACGCCCGCGGGACCCTGTTCGTAAGAGATACGACGCTGGCCCATTCTGTGCTACCGGTACGGAGTAGTACTGCTTGGTCAGAGATGAAAGATCCCCAAGCTGAAAGCTCCCATCAAGCCTCGAGCCTTGAGCGAGGGGGCAATCGCCGATTCGTCATGAACCGAGTGGTGGACGAGATACCAGCACGTACTCGTACTCGTACGTGGCCCCAACCCACCCTTCCATCACTCATCCTCGCTGGCCCGTATGGAGGAGCCTCTACTCCGTACCCTTTCCTGCACTCGTGTTCCCCTAGATCTCCTGCGGCCTTTTCTCTCCATCCTTCTTTTCTTCTTCTCTTCTTCTTCTTCTTGCTTGAACATGGGCATGGACTCACGGCGTCTCCATCACGCGTACGGAGCACGACCTGCCAAGACGGGCAAGTGCTCGCAGGTCCCGGACTCGGCTCATCACTGCGCCATTTCCACGTCCTCCGCGTCTGGCGACGACGAGAAGAACTTGCAAGTCTACGGAGTACTCGTACCTACTTGACACAAAGGGCTCACCAATGTGAAGTCTGTCACGAAGTCCTCGTACCAGATGGGGGAGTGACGGGAGGGACTCATCGGCGGAGGAACTCAACATCCATTCCATGTTCTTTCTTCGACTCGCCATCCCACCATCGTGGCACCTTGAAATGCCCCGTCTTACGGCTCGAAGTCGAGATCTGATTATGTTTCCTACCCCCCCTCTCCATCTGTCTCTCATTGGGGATATTTCTCCCGTGCCTCTTGCTTTTTCTCTTCTCCTCTTCCTGGCCCTGCTCTTGATGAAAAGGGTCAAAAGGTAGGGACATCGCGATCGGGATAGCGTTCGTTGATTTAGAGCTAAGGCTATCTAGGCTAGAGGGAGTATTTGTATACAGGATACCGTTAAGGTATAGCTAGTACAGCTAATTTAGCTTAATTTAGGCTATAAGTAGCGTTCCTATAGTGTTACCCTTATGTAGCGTTAATGCCTTATTCTTATACCCTTTTAAATTATATACCCTTTAGCTGTAATATCTATCTAGCTTCCTATTGTAGCTAAGTTAGCTACGCGTTCTTACTAATATACCCCTTTAGATAAGCTTCCTTTATAAATCTAGTCTATTAAATAAGAAAAAGGAAGGAATATAATAATGCTATTTATAAAACAATCTAAGCATCTTTAGTAAGCTTTAAGTAAAAGAGAAAGGAAAGACAATAAGAAATCCTACTAATCTTATAATATCTTAGGTCTAACAACCCTTAGTATTTTTTACCTTTTTAGAGACCTTTTCTAGGCTTTATTTTCTCCTTTAGCTCCTTTTCTTTTAGCTAGTCTTAGAAACTAAGCTTCCTTATAAAGTTAAGCTAGGCTTATAGCGTAAGTGCCTTTATAAGCTTGTCTACTAAAGTCTTTTTCGTTAAGATCTATTTAAACAAAACAGTTCTATTCTCTTTTGCTTCTTATAGCTAGTACTTATAAATATTAATATACTAAAGCTTTATTTATATCTTCTAATAGTTATTAATAATAAGCTTAAGCGTATTAAGGTTATTGTACTAAAGTACTACTAAGTTTCTAATCCTAATTCTTATTTCCTTAAGCTACTAGCTAAGGGTAAGACGTTCTTTTACTATAAGTAAAAGAGCTAATAATTTAGCTTTTGTTAATAAAGTAGTTATAGTATCTTATTAAGAAGCTTTCTACTTAATTAAGCTTTTATATATTATAAAAATAAACCCTTAAGATAACTTCCTTGTTTCTTTGTTATCTATAAATAAAGTATTTAATAATAAGAATAAAGCATTTACTTTCTCTTTTACTATATAGTAGATCGATTAAGCTTAGGTATAGTATATATACTTTAGCACCCCTTTAGCTAAGTATATATAGTATCTTAATAGATTCTTTATAAATTAGGCTAATTTAGCTACTATAAATACAATGTTAATTCTTATAAAGTATAATAGGTAGAGGATAGTGCTAACGAGTAACGCGTAGTAGTATATCTCTGCCTCCGTTGCTTTCCTTTTATATAAGTAAAGGGCTTTCTTTAGCAGCAGTACCTTTAGCAATCGTCTTCCTTCTTTCTCTAAGCAGCTTAAAACGAATTTCTAAGCTGCTATAGAGATATATAACTCTTAGGAAAGCTATATCTCCTTTGTCTTTCTGTTTCTAATAATTTTAAGACTAAAGAACTACTTTAACTTACCTAGATCCTTTACCTTAAAGCTAGCCTTAAGCGTCTAGTCTAGCTTCTTAAAGGCGTACTAGTCCTTCTTATTATATATTATAATAATATTATTAATAAAGAAAAAGATTAAAATTCTTTTCTTTTAGAAAATATAACTATCCTTTTAGCATTAGTTATAGCCTTAAGATTAAAAGAAGGTTAAGATAGTCTTAAACTAGAGCTTTAAAGCTTAGCAGAGACTATATAGAGCCTTAAGGACCTTAAGGCAAGTACTAAGCTTAAGGAATCCTAGAGGTATTGTATAGTATACCTTTTTATCTAGGTTAAGGTTTATATTTAGGAATACGTTAACAACGTTATACTAGTATATCTCTTAGTTTATCTTATAGCAGAGGGTATAAAGAAGTTAAAAAGAGCTTATAGTAAGAGTTGCTACGTATATCTCTTAAAGCCCTTCCTCCTAGAAGTTTCCTCTTACTATAAGCTACGCTTTAAATTAAGAAACAAAGCCTTTCTTATTAAGCTTATAAGTATATACCTATTTAAGGGGAATTAATCGTTTAGTAATTAAGATCTTTTAGATTAGCTTCTTAGTAAAGGTTCTTATAGCTATCTACCTATTAATCTTAATTCTTATTGCTTTAAACTACTTAGAGGCGAATTAGCTTTAACGTACCTTAACGAAATGCTTTAAAGGGCTTAAGAAACTATTAATATAAAGCCTATAGCTTAAGGCTATTATAAAAGCTATTAAGAAAGCTTAAAAGCGCTTAGCTTTACTAATTTTACTAGCTAGATCTCTACTCCTTTTTTTTCTAAGTAAATACTCTTTAAGGTAATCTATTAGATTAAGGGGTTCTTTAACGTTAACAAGGTACTAAGCTTGTATAGCTGTTTATCTTCTTCTGCCTTAACCCTTACAAGCCCTATAAAGACAAGGACTTTATAGTTAGAAGCTAAAGTTAATAAGGCTATATACTAGGCTAGGGTTAACGGGAATGCTGCTTTTAAGGCTTTCTTTGCTTATTAAGCTATAATCCCTTTCCTTATAATAAAGAAAAGGAACTTAGCCTTAGTTATTTTCCTATTCTTTAGGTCGTTTAATTTAATTAAGCTAATAAAGCTTAAGATTAATTATCTTAGCTAATTTAAATAGTAGTGCTTATAGCCTTAGGGGCAGCGGAGTAATCGATCTAGGGCCTTAAATATTGTCTTCTTTAGCTTCTCTTAGCCTTAGAGCTTCTCTTAGCGTTGCTTAATGCCTTAAGGGGTCTCTTAGCAATAATCGATGCCCTAAGGAGCCTTTAGGCGTTAAGGAGCCCTTTAATTAGTCCTTTAGCGTTAAAGCTTCTAATAGAGATAATAAAGAAGCTAGGTTCTTAAGATTGCTCTAAGTATAAGAGAAATCTAATAAGGACCTTCCCTTTAAGATAGCTTTATAAGTTATACCTACAAGGGCTCTAGGGGCTCTAGAAGCTTCTATAGCAGCCTTGCTATAACTTACAGTAGCCTCCTAAGGCATATAATCTAAGCTTAAGCTATCTCTTTCTTCTTTTTTTAGCTAAGCTTCTTAATTTCTCTTCCTTTTATTATTAGAAGCTTTAATTAAGCTATTTAAGCTTTTTAAATTAATTAAGCTAGCTAAGCTATTTAAATTAATCTGCCTATTTAAGCTATTTAAGCTAGCTAGGCTAGAGACTATCTGGTCTAGGCTATTGCTTAGTAAGTCTAGGGCTATCTAATCTACGGCATTGTGTATATAGGTATTTCCTAGGCCTTAGAGATCGCAATAAAAGGCTCCTAAGCCCTAAAGATTAAAATAGGTACTTCCTCTAAAGCTTTTAACGAATTTAAGCTAACTAATTAGTATACTAGCTCCTTAGTTAACCCTATACTACTCTAGCAGCTCTGCTAAGCCTATTAAGGCGTTAAAGATATTATAAGCCTTTATCGTCTTTAGCGTTTAGTAAGCGTACTCCTTAAAGCTTTCTGCCTCTTGTTCTTAATCTAAATAATAAACAACTAACTTATTAAACTATACATTAGCTAATTTAATAACCTTCTTTATACAAAAAGAAAGTACTTAGATTACGTATTAGGTAAACAACTTATATCCTACGAGATATCTAATGTAAGCTTTAGGTTAAAAAGAAGAGAATTTATAGGAATTCTTAAGGGCTTTAAAGGCTTTTGTCCTTATAAGGTATACTATATATCTAAAGACTTATAAATAGCTAACTTTAAGCTTTAGGGCTTTAAAAAGGTATAAGAAGCTTAGATTTGCCTTCCTTATCTAAGACTACTAACGCTTATACAGCGTAATCTATTAGCTCTTGCCTTAATCTTAGGAATTGCTTTTTCCTTATTCCTAGATTAGTATACAATTAAGAAAGTATACTATAGCTTAGAAAACGTTTAGCTAAAGCTCTTTAAGTAAGTTAGCATTAAGTATTATAACCCTTGCTCTTTCCTTTATAATAAAAGCTAATTGCTTAGCTTAGCTTTCTGCTAAAGAGTTAATAAAGAAAACAATTGTATAATAGTACCTTCTTTTACGATCCCTTTAATCTCTTAGTTTAAGAAGAAAGCTTACTTATTGTTTAACTATAAAACCTTTATCTACTAATTAAAATAGGTCTATAGTAGGTCTTAGAGTCTTACCTTCGCTGCCTTAATCTTAGGCTTTTTCTTAAAAGCATAGAAGAACTAGAATCTTATATTTATATAGGTAAAAACAACCTAGTACTAATCTCTAGAGTATACTAATACTTTATAGTATTAGAGATCTACGCTTATAGCTTCTCCTGTCCTTTATAAAAGCACTTAAGGAGCTTAGCAAAATATCTAGCAGTAAGCTTTCCTAGTTACGTATACCTTATATTCGTAGGTTATAAGGCTAGTTATCTTAAGCCTTAGGAGCAACCCTATAGCTTCCTTAAGAGCTTTCTAACTAATGTACCTTAGCTAATAGTGCTAAAGGTCTTTAGCGTTATAAGCTAGGTGCCGTAGGCCTTAAGATTCGACTTCCCTGCTTATAGCTACTAACGAAAACACTAGGCTAGATTTCTCTAACTTAATTAAGCTTTCTAAATCTATTAAGCAAGGGATTATACTTACCTCTATAGCTCTTACTGCTTTAATCTAGTTTACTAACTTTAGTATACAATAAGCAATAATATATTACTTATAGTTATAATTAAGAATAAGCTTAGTAAGCACTTTCTATAACTCTTTATATATAATCTAGCTATTTAAAGTATCTTAATAAAAGCTATTCTTCTTAAATAGATATATTAAGACAATGTTAGTATATATGCTAAGTATATAGTATGCCTATAAGACTACTACTAACTAGCTAGAATTAACCTTAATAATAGCCTTTCTTTAGCTAAGTAGCTTAAGAGATAAGTCGCTAGCTTTAACAACGTCTCTATATCCCTAGACAAAGGACTTAGGTAAGAAGAAGTTAAGGTTATTAAAGATATTAGTGTTAGATCTAGAATTAAAGATTATAGCATTTCTTATTATAAAATTATCCTTTTTTTCTTCTTTTAATATATTAAGGACTTAGATAGCAACGTTGCTAACCTTAGCAAGGCCTTAGCTCTTAATTTAAACAATTTCTTTGTCTTTAACTGCTTTAGCTACCTTAAACTTAGTGCTATTAGTTGTTAAGGGATAGAATAGCAGAAGGCGTATTCCCTGCGAAGGACCTTTAAATACCTAGAGAAAGGATATAAGAAGAGAGGCCTTTGCTTAGATTAGAGAAAGGGTTTAGAGATTAATGCTATATTACTCTATACCTTACCTTCTAACAACTACCTTTGCTATAAAGCTTTTATAAGATACTAGCGTACGCCTTACTACTTACCTTTAAACTAGCGTTTTTAATAGTTTAGTCTTTCTTAAACTTTTACTATTAAGGTAAGGTTAACTAGTAGAAGGTAATACTTATTTCTTAAAGAGCTTTACGCTAATAATAATTAAGAGCTACTTCTTTATAGCTAGATCTTAGTATTATTATAGAAACCTAGAACCCTCTTTCTCTTAACCTTATCTTAACTCCCTTAATAATAACTAATAAGATAGCTAGTACTAATAATACTAACTATAGCTTTGCTAACCTTTTTAAAAAAGAGCTAGATAAACGCTTTATTAAAGCTATAAAAAAGTACTAAGTTTACTATAAACGTAAATACCTTAAGGAACTTATAAAAAAGGGAAACTTAACTTAAAACCTATTATAGTTATAGATAGTAAACTTTAAGTTTATAGAAAGGCTACCTAAGAAAAGCTATATAAACGCTTTAAAGTTATTACTGCTAAATCTATAATAATATAAAAGGAAATCGTAAAGCAAGCTTTAAACCTTTTTAATAGCGCTATTAACTTACTTTTATACTTAGCTAAAGACCTTTACTACTAAGACAAATAAAGTTATCTTTAAGGTAGCCTTTCTTTTGCTAAAAATTTATAGCAAATAAAATACGTACCTTAAACTTAAATACGCTAAAAAGCTAAAGGATATATTATTTAAGAATTTCTAAAAGTAGCTTAAAAAAAGCATTAATAATACCTTTACTTACTGCCTTAATACGTATTCGCAGATAGGTAGCTTTATTTAAGCAAAAGGGATAAAGTTTATAACCTTCTTAAACATATATAAAGCTATTAAGACTAAACTCCTAAAGCTATTACTACTACTTTTTTAAGTTTATTACTTTTTATAGCAATTACGTTTAGAACTATAGAACTAGATACTAAGCAGTAAGGTCTTAGAGAACTAGGCATAAATACGTACCTAAGGAGTAGTAGTAGAGATAATCTTAGAAAAGGAAACAATAACAATAATAATAATAATAACAACGATAATAAGGATAGCTAACCTAGTACCCTTAGGCTTAGCAATAGCCTATACTAACTAAAACTAGCCC
The DNA here is from genome assembly GCA_003055185.1 of Escovopsis sp. TC. Classification (NCBI taxonomy): domain Eukaryota; kingdom Fungi; phylum Ascomycota; class Sordariomycetes; order Hypocreales; family Hypocreaceae; genus Escovopsis; species Escovopsis sp. TC. The sequence goes on from NIGD01000001.1 coordinate 492,679, forward strand.
TTTTAGCTTATAGCTTATTTATAATAACTTTATAGTTAGCGCGCTATAGGGTTAGTAAGCTGCTTTAAGTATAGTAGGCCTTACTACTAAACAACCTATATAGCTGCTAGTTATAATACGTATAGCAGCAGTTAGTATACTATAGAATAATATAACTAATTACTAGCTTAAGAATAAAGTAGTAGCATAGCTACTACTCTTAACAATAAACCTCTTAGTAACTCTTAGTATACCTAAGAATTTATAAGCTTTAAAGCTGCTATAGTTAAACTAGTATATATCTAGATTAGTAGCAGATAGGTTAATATAAACGCTCTTATAGACTTAAGTAGTAACGTTACGCTCCTTAGCTAAAAGATTATAGAAAGTATACTGCTTTTTCTTAGGCTTAGCATTAATATAGTATCTAAAGATACCTTCTTTAAGGTATATAAGAGGACCTTAAAGCTATTTAAACTTAAAGATAACTAAGGAGTAGCAAAGAAGTATTTACTTAACTATATAATAGTAGATATTATAGATAACTTAATTTTAAGGATCTTATAGTTTAAGAAAATAAATTTATATATCTAGTAAAAAGAAAAAAAGTAAAATTATCCTTTTTTAAAAGAAGCTCTTAGCTACTTCGTTGCTTTTTTATAGGTTAAGAGCCTTATGTCTTTGTATAAGTTTATAAGAATCTTAGCTATACTAAATAAGATAGAACTCTTAGATAACTAAGCTAGTAGTAAAACTATAGCAAAGCTTTTATAAGAATATAAGAACTACGCTTAAGTGTTTAACTAGTAAGAAGTAGCTAAGCTAGTAAAGCTTAAAGAGAAGATATACGTAATAGAACTTGTTAAAGGATCTAAGATGCTATAGGAACCTATCTACTCCTTTGCTATAAAAGAGCTAGAGGTTCTTAGGGAATACCTTAAGGATATAACAAAGAAGGGCTAGATCTAAAGATTAATAAGCTTATATAAAGCTTTAGTGCTTTTTATACCTAAGAAAAAGGAAAAGCTATAACTTTACGTTAACTACTAAGCATTAAACTAAATAACTTATAAAAATAAAGCTCTTTTACCTTTAATCCTTAAAATCTTTAACTGCTTTAATAAAGCAAAAGTATTTATAAAGCTTAATTTAAAGGATACGTACTACTAGATATATATCTATAAAAGAGATAAGTAAAAAATAGTATTTTGCTATAAATATAGCTACTTTAAATACTATGTTATACCCTTTAGCTTAATAAACGCCTTAGCTACTTTCTAAGAATACATTAACAACGTACTCTAAGGCTTAATCGATTATACCTATATCGTTTATATTAATAATATCTTAATATATAGCAGTAAGGACGCTGCGTATATATAGTATGTTTATAAGGTCTTTAATAGGTTAAGGATAGTAAGCTTCTTTATAAACCTAAAGAAGTATTAATTTTAAGTTAATATAGTATTATACCTAGGTTTTATAGTTTTACTAAAGGGAATCTATATAAAAAAAGAACGTATTAAAGCAGTAGTATAGTAGCTATAACCTTATAGCGTATATAATATTTAAGCATTTCTAAGCTTTATAAGATTCTATTAATGCTTTATCTAAAATTATAGTAAAATAATAGCGCTACTTACTAACCTGCTTAAAGGTATACTAAAGGGACCTCTCTTACTAAGTAGTAGTAAAGTTAAAGCATTTAAAAAGCTTAAACGCTACTTTTAAAAAGAACTAATGCTAATATATTTTAAGCTAATAGCTTTTATAAGAATATAAACTAACGCCTTAAAATTTGCTATTAGCGTAATCTTTTTATAGAAGCAAAGAAGAAACTAGTACCCTATAGCGTATATATTGTAAAAGCTAACTAAACTAAAGCTAAGATATCTTATCCTTAATACTAAGATAATAGTAATTATAGAAGCATTTATAACATAGAAGTATTACTTAGTATACGTTAATAATAAAGTTTAAGTGTTTATAGATTACTTAAACTATAGTTACTTTATAGCAAAAACAAAGCTATTTAATAGGTAGGTTATAGCCTTAGATAGGTTATTACCTTTTAACTTCTATATTAAATACTAACTAAGCAGCAATAACCTAGCTAATAGGTTATTAAGGAAGCTAAACCTTTAAGATAAAGAAGAAATTACGCTAAAAAGGTATAGTATATTGCTTAAGTTCTTAAAGCGTTTTTATAGTAAAGAAGCTATAAATAGTATAATTAATGTTAAAAAGTTAAAAGACTAAGCAAAGACTTATATTTAAAAGAAGAGTAAGGACTTTATTTCTATAGCTTTATAGAACGTTTACTATAAGGATAACGCAGTTACGCTAATCGTTTCTTCCTTTACTAAGTTAGTACTAATCGTAGTATAGCGTATAAGCTACCTTTATTAAAAGCTAGGTAAAGGAAACAAGTTAAACGTAGCAGAAGGTCCTATAAACTTAAGGCAAACCTATGTTAAGGATAACGCAACGTTGCTAAAGGAAGCCTTAACTTTAATAGAGTTACTTTATTACGTATAAAAGGAAGATGCTTTTTTTATAAATAGTAAAGTTATAGCTAAGCTTATAGATAGAAGATAAAGCTAGGTAGCTAGTAAGGACTAGCTAATTTGCTTTAAAAGAAGAGTATATATACTACTAGGATTATAGATAAAGTTACTTATAATATATTATAATAAGCTTAGCGTAAAGCATTAAGGAGTTAGCTAAACACTTACAGCGTTAGTAAGGAGCTACTACTAAAAAGGAATAAAAAAGGACGTAAAGCAGTATATATTAATATATATAAATTATTAACTAATAAAGCTATAGTACTATTAACCCTATAGCAAATTAGTAGCGTTGCTAGTACTAGTATAGCTGTTTAAGGAGATCTTAATAAACTTTATTATAGGGCTCCTAAAGATAAAAGGATAGAACTATACGTATAACTTAATTCTTATTATTATAAACTACTTTATAAAGTATACTATCTACGTTATAACCTAGAAGCGAATTAGTAGTAATAGACTAGTAACCTTTTTCCTTAAGCATATCTTTAAAAATTATAAGTTACTAAAAGGGATTATAATAGATTAAGGGTTAGTTTTTATAAGTGCTTTTTAGCAAAGTTTCTACTACTCTTTAGCAATAAAGCAGCAACTTAGTACTACGTTCTACCTATAAACTAATAGCTAGATAGAACGCTAAAATTAGCTAATTAAGTACTACCTTTAGACCTTCTATAACAAAGACTAGCTTAATTAAGCTAACCTACTATAGCAGGCCTAATTTATATATAATAATATAGTTTATAGCAGTAGCAGCAAAACACTTATATACTTACTGTTTAGTTTCTACCTTTACGTACTAAACGCTAATATTAAGCAGCTATAAGGACAAATAAAGCTAGGTATATAGGTAAAAGAGATAGAAGTAGTACGTAAATTAGCAGTAGAGTTATTATAAAAGGCTTAAGAGGATAATAAGAAGTAGTATAACGTAAAGAAGAGTAAGGCTAGCTTTGCTATTAAGGACTAGGTATTAATTTTAACGAAACACTTAAACTTATAGTAACTTACTAAGAAATTAGTAGAGAAGTATATAAGACTTTACTAGATTAAGAAAAAGGTTAGAATAAGCAGATTAGCTTTTTAGCTTTAATTATCTATATTAGTTAAAATTTATAACGTTTTTAATACAGTTAACCTAGAGCTATATATATACTATAAAGGAGAGGCAAAAGAACTAATAAATTACTCTTTCTTTGTTAATAAGACCTTTAAGATAAAAGCAATACTAAACTACTACTATAAAGGTTAGTAATAATAATACTTAATTAAATAGGTAGGTTTCCTAGAGGCAAATAACTTATAGTAAACTTATAGCAACTTTACTTTAAAAGAGCTAATAAATAAGTATAAAGTAAAACTAAATAAAAGTAAAAAAGTAAAGCATAGCATAAAGTAGAAAAGATCTTAAAAAAGTAACTTTATTTATTTATTACTATAAAAGCTATAAGCTAAGAGCAAACTTTACGTAAACCTATCTATCTTTTATAATATCCTTATCTTTCTTATCTTTGCTTTATTAGTACTATAACCTATTATTTCTTATATGCTTTCTTACTTTAAAGAAAATCCCTTTTTCTTTTTAAATAACTATAAAAAGGTAAAGCTATAGTACAGCAGCAGCAAAGTAGTAGCACTGCTTAGTTATTATTATCCTTTAACTTAGTAGTATAATAGCTATTATTATTAATCTTAAAGGCTTTATAAGCTTAGCAAATAAGCGTATTACTGTTAATAAGGATAGTATAAGGTAAGGCTATAAGGTTGTTGTTTAGGTTAGCAGCTTAAGCGTAGGAGTTAGTAGTAAAGAAATAGTAAAAGCGTAGTAAAGAAAGAAGGAAAGTAAACTAACCTTAAGAGTATAAAGGGTAGCCTTAGTAAGGATATAAGTAAAGTTAGCTTAGTTAAGGGCTATGCAAATTTCTAGCTCTTTAAGGGCAAAGAAGCAGCAACGGTACGTTACTAATACAGGCAGGCGTTAGTAATGCTTTCCTAGGGAATTTACTAAAGACTATTATTATAATATAGATATACTAATTGCTTAAGTAAAAATCTATACCCTTTTCTATTTCTAACTGTTCTTATAGGCTATCTATATATATAATCTCCTATAGTAATTTCCTTAGGATTTTACTATTAGGCTTCTAAGGGAAATCCTAAGGAAGCAGCTAAGGGAAATCTTAAGGAAGCAGCTAAGGGAAATCCTAAGGAATTTACTAGGATAGTCCTAAGGGAAATCCTTAAGAATTCCTTAAGGAAGCATACTATATTAAGTGCTAAGGAACAAAGAAAAAAAGGTAGCGTCTTTAGTGCTATATAAAGGAAAGGCTAAGGTAAATAATAAGAAGATACATAAAGAAGTAGTAACGTTATAGTGCTATTAAGCAATAAAGATATAAGCGATGTTAAGTTAAGGTTTTGTCTTTTCCTTTAAGAATATAGCTTACTACTATAGATATAATAAGGTATAGTAACGTTAAGTTATTAAAAAGAAGAAAGGTTAAGAAAGCTAACGTTAAGTTAAGCTTATAAGGCAGAATAGTAAGTATAAAGCTTTTTTCTTTTTTTTAGGTTTTTTTATTTTTTTTATAGTAAATAAAAAGAATAAATAAGTATTTTTATAAAGTTTTTTTTTTTTTTAGTCTAAGAAAACAAAAGAAGATAAAGGAAAGATAAAAGAAAGGGTAAGGTTATTGTTTTTTTTTATGTTTTTTTTTTTCTTTTAATTAAGCTTATAATAGAAGTAGGTTTTTTTTTTTTTAGATACTAAAGATAGTAAAAAGAAAAGAAAAAGAAAAAAGAAAAGGAAAGATAGAGAGGGAAATAGATAAGAGAAGGAGAAAGAAAGAAAAAAAAAAGAAAAAAAAAAAAAAGGCTAGCTTATACTACTCTTTATCGTTAAGGAAGTTGCTGTTATTAGTAGGCAGCGCTAGCTTTTATTGTTACTGCTGCTAGCTAGACTAGGTTTGCTAGTCTTAAGCTTACTTTTTCTTTTTTTACTTTTCTTTTTTTTTTTATAAACTTAAGCAAAGAACTTAGCTTTATTTACTTATTTATATAACGTAAGATTATTATCGTTGCTAGCTAAGATTAATTTACTATTTTTATTAATTAATGTATAAAGGATAGTATCTAAGAGGATATTTAACTGTATATCCTTAAGGTTAAATAAAAGTAAGGTAGTATAAAGGGTCTACCTATTAGTATTAAAGCTAGCTACAATTTTAAAAATATAAGCGCTAAGGTCTTTGTCTTTACTAAAGCAGCTACTTTTAGCGCCTTTCTTTATAATAGTATAAACTAAGGTAGTACCTAAGGGTAGTAGTATAACTAAGTAAGATATTAAAAGTACTATACTATATAAGATGCTAAGCATTTATATAAAGGTTATAAAGGTTTAGTCCTTAAGCTTCTTAACTACCTTATTATACTACTTAATAAGTAGAGTAGCTGTTTACTAGTAAAAGAGTAAGAAAGCGTTATTGCTAACGTAGATAGTAAAGAAGGTACGCTTAACGTCTTTAACTATAATTAAGTCTTTAACGATAAAAGGCTTAGCTATTTTACTAAAAATCTTTACTATCTTATTAATATCTTTTTTTAAGCTTTTAGTAAGCGCTTTAAGGAAACAGCTTTGCTTACTAGTAGTAAGGGTAATAGTAGTTAGCGCTAAGCGTAGGTAATATAGTAAGGTAGTAAAGAAGCTAGTATAGATTAAAAGGCTTATAGTATTATTAACTAAGCGTATTTAAGAGAAAATTAAGCTAGTAGAAGTAAAGGCTATCTTATTAGCTAGCTCTTTAAACTACTAAACGTACTTAAGTATACTATTAATACCTTTAACCTTTTTTACTAAGTCTTTAGTAAAGGCGCTTAGATCTTTGCTAAAGTTATTTAAACTATAAGCTAGTAAGTTAATAGTAGCTAAAGCAATGTTAGCAACGCTAAAGGCGTTATTATTATTATCCTTAGCCTTATATACTAGGTTTTTAAGTACGTCTTTAAAGGGGTTAACGTAGTTAGTAAAGCTAGAGCTAGTGCCTTAGGTAAAGCGTCCTTAAGCGTTATATATAAGAGGAAGCATCTTGTTATTAAAGATAAGGTTAAAGGATAAGCTTTATTAGTAAGATAAAGGTATACTACTAGTATAAGACGTATAATTACTATTTTTGCTAACTTTGCTATATTACTAGTTAAGCTTTTCTTTAGTATTAATATAATCTTAAAATTTAGTAAGCGTTTTAAGGTTTTGCTAAGCTTAGTTAGTAAAGTAATTCTTAAGGTTCTTTAAGGTAAATAAGAATTAGTTTTCTTAGCTAAAGAGCTTAATAATATAAGTATACCTTTGCTATATAAAGATAAAGAGCTTATAGCAAAGATCTTTATAAATAAAGGTATAAAAGTTAGCGTTATAAAAAGGATAAAAAGAATAGTTAAACGATAGCTTAACTTAGATAGTAGTTATAAGTAATAATAAAGGAGTTAGTAAGCATTAACTAAAGTTATAAAAAAGCAGCGTTCTTTTATTTTTTTTTGCTTAAGGAAAAAGATAAGAAGGGGGGGGGGTTTAAGAAATAGTAGATACGTAGAAAAGTTTTTTTTTCTTTAGGTAAATACGTATTTATTGTTTTTTTTTTGTTTTTTAACTTATATTTCTTCTTTTATAGCTTTAATTAAAGGGTTACTATATAACTAGAGCAGAAGCGTGCTGCTATTAAGAGCGTATAGCTTTCTTCTGCCTTTATGCTCTTTGCTTATCTTTTTACTAAGATTTCCTTTAGCTCTTTTAAAACTATAGTTTTTACTAAGATTTCTTTAGCCCCTTTTGCTACTGCTAAGCTTTAGGGGGCGCCTACGTTAATAAGGCGTATTAATAGCTAAGCTAGATATATCTTTAATTACGTTTTACGGTCTAAGCTCCTTTAAGCTAGTACTAAAAAAGGAAGTAATCTTTTTAAGCTATAGAAGGGCATATTATTATAGCTGTTTACTTTATTGCTAAATATTCTCTTTAACAAAGGTATTAAAGGTAGCTTTCTTTGTTTTAAAGGCTTAGACTAGCTTGCTAATATTAATTACGTTTTCTTTTACTTAGCTGTTATAGTAGCTTAGCTAGCCCTTTTATAAGACTAAGTATTATTTCTTTAGCTTCCTTTTTCTTTTTTAAGTAATATAAGAATCTAAAATTAACTTAACCTCTTAGGCGCTAAAAGCATTGCTGCTTAGTTAGTCTGCTAATAGCTTAGTAAGGTAAAGTACTATTACTAATACTATTAAATAAACGTTTAAGGCGCTTTCTAGATTAAGGCAGTAGGTAAGATAACCTACGCGCTCTATAACCTTAAATAGCCTAGCTCGTTGCTCTTAAAGCTTACTAATCTTAAGGTCTAAAACGTAATACTTTTTTCTAAGTATAAGCTATACCTAGTTACTAGGTTTAAACTCTATTAGCTAGTATTTATAGTTATACCTTACCTTTATAGCTGCTTAGGCTTATGTAATACTAAGCTTAGCTTCTTCTTAAAAGAATTTAAGCTTTTCCTTAGTAGCGCTTTCTCTAAGATGCCTTTAGCTATTGTTTATACGCTACTTAATAACTAGCTTGCTTAAGAATGTCTTAATAGTAGCTATAAATAAGTTGTTTATAAAGAACTATAAGGTAATAAGGTAGTTTATTTATTTTGCTATTAGATTATTATATAAAAAGAATTAAAAGGTAATCTCTACTATTTAATTACATCGTTTAAATAGCTTATTAGTTTATAGATACTATGCTATAGACATAAAAAGCTTAGTCCTATATATAGTCTATAGACTAGTCTAAAAGGCAAAGATAAACTTTTAGTCTTAGTCTAAGATAATTTTATAGAAAAGTCCTTAGTTAGCGTAAAAAAGCTTAGTATACAAAGACTTTGCTTAGTCTTTAGTATAGTAATAGTTATTCTTAGGAATTAAGAGATATATCTTAGAGAACTTGTTTATTATAGTAAGGAAGCAGTTAAAGTAACTGCTTAGTAGTTTATACTATAGTAAGTTCTTAGCATTAACGATTAGTAGCTTAACTATAAAATCTATAGCAATAGTATAGAATAGTAAGGCTAAGGATTTAATTAAGAGCATCTTTCTTAGGGTTATTTAATAGTTAGTTTAGTTCTACTAATATAACTTATAGCTATTTACTAGTTAGTTAACCTTTTTCTAGAAGCTTAAAATAGCTATAAAAGCAGTAAGGTCTTTAATTAGCTATCTTCTTTTAGCGTAGAAGTACTATTTATAGGCGTCTTAGATAATCTTCTTATTATAAGATTCTAAAATATATAGTTTTTGCTTACTACTATGCTTCTATAGGTAAAGCAAGCCTCTATTATAGATAAAAGCAACGCTTAGCTTAGCATCGTTGTTCTTAAGCTACTCTAAGATAGTCTTCTACTTTACGTTATCTTAGTATCTGTTTATAATCCTTTTTTATAAGTTTAAGATAAGGTAGGTTTTAGTTAAGGCATAGATATAGTCCTTTAAAGCTTTGTCTTTTTATACTTATTTAAGCTTTAATTTTTTACTATTATAAAAGGTTTTAGCTTTATTAGTAGGTAGTTAAGATATAGCGTTAGTAACTAAGTTCTTTGCTCTTAAGATATAGTAAACCTTAAGATTAAACTAGCTAAGCTACTATAAAGCAGCAATTAAATAGTTATTAGTTTAAGTAGTAGTAAAGATAAAGGATTTCTATTAAATAATATTATATATTACTATATAATTAGTTAAGACAATAGTTAAGCTACTATAGGTTAACTAGATTAAGGTTTACGCTTTCTTTGTTACTTAAACAAAGGCAGTAACCTTTATCTTTGTTAACTAGTAGTTTATTTTTATAGCGTTAAGGCTTTAGCTAAGGAATATAATTAGTTATACTATAGCTAATAGAATATAGCTCTTTAGATTATATAAGAATTCTTTAGTTAAGTAGAATAATATTATACTTATACTAAACTTTTATAACGCGTTAATTTAGATAAATAGCTTCTTATTAAGATTAAAATAGTATCTCTTTCCTACGTTAATTAAGGCTTTAGTAACGTTTTAGAAGCTAGCAAGCTCTTCCTTAGTAGGTATAAAGTTTATACGCTTTATGTACCTACGTCTCTTAGCGCTAGTAAGCATCTTATTGTTATCCTTTCTTTTTACTAATAGCTATGTCTTTTATGTTTATAAAAGGGCAATCTTAGCAGTAAACTAAAGAATAAGATACTAGAGCTAACTAACTATACTAATCTACTTTTTAAGGTATATAAAGGTATTTAAAAATTAAATTTTATATAAAGCTTTAATCCTTAATTTAGTATTTATTAGCTTTATAAAGTTAACGTAGAATCTAAGGAGCTAAACTAAAGGATATCTAAGAAAGGACTTTGCTAATAATAAAGTAATGTTTTGCTTAAAGAAGAGTTAGAATATAGTAGTTAAGTGCCTTTAGTAGCTAGCTACGTCGTTAAAAAAGATAATAATATTATTAATAAACGTAGCAGCAAAGTATTAAAAGGAGCAAAAGATCTTATCTATAAACTGCTAAGTATATACTAGTAAGTTATAAAAGCTTATTAGCGCTACCTTAAAGCGCTTAAGGCTTTAGTAGCTAACTATAGTAAAGCAGTTATAGTACGCTAAGTATACTAAGAACTAGTAAAAAAAGGATTTAGCGTTAATAGCACTAATAAAGGTTTTCCCTTTTAAGTAAGCAATTATTTCTTTTTATAAAGGCATAGGATAAGCGTTTAGTAAAGCAACGCTATTAAGGTTATAAAGGTTTATAATAACCTATCCCTTCTGCTTATCGTTAACTATTCTTTAAACAATAAACATTAAGTTAGCGAATAAGAATAGTTTTTTTATAAATTTAAAACAGCTCTTTTAGTATAGCTTATTAAACGTTTTATTAATAAACTACTTATCCTTAGTTCTTACTAGGTATATTTACGAAAATACCTTAGCGTTTTACTAGTTATTAGTAAAAAAAGCTTATAAGAAGTTGTTCTTTAGTATATAAATATTACTATAGTCTTCTTAGATCTTTAAGAATAATTCTATAATTTTTTAAAAGACTTAGGCTATAGCTAGCTAAAGCGTATAGATTTTAACTTTATGCTTAGTTACTGTTTTAGATATATTCTTTAGTTAAGAGATTCTAAGGCGCTAGTATACGTTAACGTCCTTTAAAAGGGTTTTAGTATTATTATTAGATCCTTTAGTTGCTTTTGTTAACGATATCTTACCTTTAGTTAGCAGAATGCTTAGGTCTTTGTCTATTATAAGAGCATTGTTTTATATTATTATATTATCTATATACACAAAGACTCTAATACGCTTATTCTTTTAGATATAGATTAGTTTAGAGCTTAAGTTAAAGGTAAGCAGCTAATATAGCTTATAGCTAACTATAGCTAGTAGTAAGGCGTAGTAAGGCATAAAGAAAAGATTTCTTCTATAGGGAATAAGATAGTAATCTACTGCTAAGAAACATAGTAAACTAGGTAGTATAATAGCTGCTTAGTAAGCGCGTATAGAGTAGTAAACTTATAGGCTATAGTTCTTAATTTATATAAGAATATAAAGTTCTTGTGTAGCGCTAATAATAATCTCTACCTATAAGTTAATAACATTAACTAAATAAGGTACGCTAAATTCTTATCTAAGGAAGAGACTAGTAAACAGCTAGTTAACAACCTATACTAATACATAGACCTTTATAGTTTAAGGCTAGCTATTAATAGTTCTAAGAATCTATACTATAAATTTTACCTATTTAAGCGTTCTTAAATTACTAATACTACTAAGCTATACTATCTTACTTTAGTTTATACTAACTTATATAAAGAAGTTAAGCTAGTTTTCTTAGATAACTAAGCAGCTAGCTCTACTATTAACGTAAGCTAACCGTTAGTAACTAAAGCTTGCTTTCTTATATACTAATATCTAGGCGTACATAAAGCTAAAGGGCTAGTAAGGCCTAGCTAAAAGCTCTATTAGCATAGCAAAGATAATTAGCTTATCTTCTATAGTAGTAAAAGTAGTATTATTAAAGATAGTAGTTTAGTAATATACTAAAGAATAGTGCTTTTGCTTATCTTAAGGAATAACTAAGCTATAGCTTAAGCATAAGATGCTATAAAGCTATCTTAGCAAAAGGTTTAAGATAAAAAAGATATTATTAAATAATTTATTAGCTAGTTTTTACCTTAAGTTTTTATTGTTGTTGTTAGTTTTAGCTATAGCTTTATAAAAGCTAGCTATATCTTCCTTTAAGAAGGTATATATTCTATTCTCGTTAAGCGTTAAACAAAAGATTAAGTACTAGCTTTCTTTAGTAATATTAACCTTACTTAAGCTTTTGTCTTATAACTTATTTATTTAGTCTTAGTTATAGTTAAGATTACCCTATAGTTTTTATTTTAAGCAAGTTAACTTAGATAGCTCTTTAGTTAGTTAGTCTTATTTAGCTAAGAATCCTCTTTTTTAGCTACTATCTCCTTTAATCTAAACGTACTAGCGCTAGTTTTCTTTAATATAGTAAGTATAAATGTTTAAGAATATTTTTTTATACTTAAGGATCTATTTATTAATATCTTTAGTAAAGGTAAGTAAGTAGAAGACCTCTTTAAAGTATTAATCTAGTTTTTAATAAAGGATTTTAGCTAGATAGATTTCGCTATAGCTAGCAGCTTTAGCCTTATAGTAGACGTAAGAAACCTAGTTATATAAGTTCTTTTTATTAATAATATCTTAAATAAAAAAGGCTTTTTGCTTAAAAGCAGTAAGCGTAGCTTTTATAGTAATCCTAAAGTAGGTTTAAAGTAAAGCGTACTAGCTAGAAAGGCTTATATATAAGTTCTATAGGCTAACGTAGGTATTATTGCTAAGGTTGCTAAAGTACTAGTTAAAAGCTACTTTAAAGAGCAGCGTTAATATATTAACTAGTAAAAGCTTAGCGTAAGTAGGACTATGTTACTTATATTACTATAGCATATTAATAAAGCGCTTAGCGCTTTTCTAAACTAGTATTTTAGCGTTTCTTCTAATGTTATTAAAGCTTAAGTTTATTAGTTTAGTAAGGTTAAACTTACTAATTTCTTTTAAGCTAAAGTATAAAAAGTAGTCTTAGTTACTGCTTTTAGCGTAACTTATTCTATTATGCTTATTAAGTAAGGTAAGCACTAGCTTATATAAGAAGTAGACTAGTATATCTTAGGCGTCTACGTTTAATAGCATAGACTAGTTTTTATTTAGTACTAAGTTATTATTATTATCTTCTACGTTAAAGGGATCTTAGATAGATTTAAAGCTAAAAGGAGATAAAGGGTTAACTAAAGTAGTTAACTTTCCTAGGTCCTTGCTACTACTAAGCTTAGCTATCTTAATAGTTAGTAGTTCTAGGCTAGCTAGACTTATGCTAAGGTCCTGCTTGCCTAGTAGTATAGGCTAGCTCTTAAAGTTATTAAATAGCTAGCTTAAGTTATAAGCAAAGAGTATCTGTTTAACGTCTTAGTTTAGCTAAGCAAAGCTCTTTTTCTTTCTTTTTTTTATAGTACTAATAAGATACTTTAATTAAAGAGCTCTTAGTAGCTTAGTGTTTACTACTTATTATAAAGTTTAAAAGATATTATTAATTTTATTAAATAAGAACTAACGTTAAGTATTAAGTATACTTTCCTTAAATTTTATTTTAATAAAGGTCCTTAGCTAACTAAGATTAAGAGAAAGTAGTATACTATTTAAGAAATAACCTAAAACCTTAACTAATAATTCCTTTGTTTTAAAAGAGCTTAGCTAAGAACGCTATAAGTAGTATAGTACGCTAAGTACCTTTAGGTCGTTATACACTAAGTACCTAGTGTTATAAGAAAAGCACCTTAGCTAGTTAAATAGCTTATTCTTATTCTTTAGATACTTAAGCAAGTACTACTTTATAAAGCTTTTATAGACGTTTTCTAGGTTAAAGAAAAAGTTAAGAAGCTATAGAAGATAGTATACGTTAAAATAGTAAGCTTTAATGCCCTTAAATAGGTATTTATCCTTAAAGATATTAATAAGGTAAGCTTCTTCTTTATAAGCAAGTTGCTTATTGTTAAGGTTATTTATTATAATTTAGCTAAAGAAGCTCTTAATCTTTAGCATAAGCTCTTAAGCTAAGAAGAGCCTTCTAAAGAAGAAGTAGTCTATGAATTAGAACTTAGTAGAATCTATAGTATTACTACTAAATAATATAAGTAAGTGTTAGTAATACCTTCTTAAGGAATTTACTAAAAACTATTATTATAATATAGGTATACTAATTGCTTAAGTAAAAATCTATGCCTTCTTTTATTTCTAACTATTCCTATAGGCTATCTATATATACAATCTCTTATAGTAATTTCCTTAGGATTTTACTATTAGGCTTCTAGGGGAAATCCTAGGGAAGCGGCTAGGGGAAATCCTAGGGAAGCGGCTAGGGGAAATCCTAGGGAATTTACTAGGATAGTCCCGGGGGAAATCCCTAGGAATTCCCTAGGGAGGCATACTATATTAGTTACCTTTGCTTCTTTCTTGCTTTTAGCGATTATCTTAAAGTAGTAAAAGCGTATATAAGCAAGAGCTTTATGCCTTTAACGCTAAAGGTTCTTAAAGTAGTTCTATAGTAAGTTAGTAACAAAGAATAAAGGAAAGAGAGGTACTTACGTAGTAGGGCTAGACGCAGTAGCACTTAGCCTTAAGGAGGTAGACAAAGGGGTAATATTTTTTAAGAATATAAAAGTACTTTTTTTTACCTTTTTTATAGTAGGTATACTTAAGGCTTATAGCTAAGAAGCAGGTTAAGAGCTACAAAGAAAAAGTAAAAGAAGAAGTACTTATTAGAGCTATTACTATATAAGGTAGGCTTAATAGCGTCCTTGTCCTTAGTTAGATCTCTGTTAAGCTTTTAATAGTATATCTAGGCTATATAGCAGTAGTAGGATATATTATAGCTATAGCAAATTAGTAGCTATAACGCTAAAAAGCTTTAAGGAAAAGGATACTTATATAATAACTTAGATAGCTTTAGTATTATTGCTACTATTGCTATTAGCTATAGTATTATTATTAAGCTTAAGCTTAGTGCTAAGGGCCTATAAAGACGTAGCGTTAGTAAAGGTACTACTCTTTATAAGAACAAAAGGCTTAGTAAGGACGTAAAAGCTACTACTTATAGTCTCCTTAAAAGGCTTAAAGGAAGTACGCTTCTTCTTTATAGGGGCTATAATAAGAGCAGCAGCAGCGTTTATAATAAGTTCTTATTTTTCTTATAATTAGATTAATTAGTAATAACGTTAAAAGGCAGCTATAGTATATAAGAGGCTAAGAAGGGGTGTATATATAGCAAAGAAAGAAGGAAGGTATAGATAAAGGTAGTAGCAATGTTCTTAAGGAAGATAAAGGAAAAAGAAAAGAAAAAAAAAGAAAAAGGAAAAAAAAAAAGGATAAAATAAGGTACTTTAGAGGAAGGCCTTAGGGCCCTTAAGGCCTTAAAGCCTTATAAATTAAGCCTTAAGAACAATAAAAGGAAAAACAAGTATATAAGTATAAAAGTAAATATATTCTAAAGGAATAAAAAAAAAAGGTTAAAGCGTCTAAGGTAGAAGTAAAGGGTAGTAAAACGTAGCAAAGGAATTAAGAGGTTATAGTAAAGCATAAGTAAAGTTATACTATAAGGCAAAATAAGAACGTAATACGTAACGCTTAGACCTTAAGGGCAAGGTTATAGAAGAAGGGGGGGGTAAGCTATTAAAAGATAAAATAGCAAAAGGCGTATTCTTTATAAAAGACTTTTAAATACTTAGAGAAAAGATATAAGAAGAGAGGCCTTTGCTTAGATTAAAGAAAAGGTTTAAAGATTAATGCTACGTTACTTTATACTTTACCTTTTAACAACTACCTTTGCTATAAAGCTTTTGCGAGATACTAGCGCACGCCCTGCTACTTACCTTCGAACTAGCGTCTCTAACATTAGTACCCTTCTTCTTTAGCTTCTTCTTCTTTTTTAGAGGATCTAAGGAGGCTAGCTAGAACAAAGGGGCTACTTCTACTAGCTTCTCCTTCTTAATCTTGTTTAGCTATACCTTTATAGCTATAGCTTCTTCTTTATAAGTCTTAAGTCTCTTCTTTAGAGCTTTTCTCTTGTTCTTTTAAAGCTTAAAGGTTATAAATAGTACCTTATACCTATTAATAACAAGTATGCTTTAGCACGTTTCCTACTACTTATCTAGCTAGCTTTTATACAAGGTACTATACCTAAGGCACTTAAGTATCCTTTAAGGACGAAATAAGTACTGCTGCTCTTTATTTATCTTATCCTTGCTATTGCTATCCCTATAAGCAGCTATATTTATATAGGCTCTTAGAGTATCTTTATTAATCTGCTAATAGTAAGCGACGTACTAATAAAAGTTAGCGATAATCTTAATAATCTTAAGTATCTAGGCTATACCTTGCTTTGCTTCTTTAATCTTATTACTTATCTTCTCTTCCTAGAAGGGAAAGTTAGCCTTTATAGATTAAAGAAAGAGGTTAATCGCGATTTCCTTATTAATAGTCTTAACCTTATACTAAAGATAGTTATACTAAGCTTATTTAAATTAAATAGATTATGCTAACTAGTCTCTTTAACTAAGAGTCTATTAAGCTAGACGCTAAAAGGTTTAAGATACTTCTTTGCGATTATAGCTATTAAGAAGGATAACCTTTGCCTTTACCTAGTTAATAAAATCGCCTAAATAAAGATTTTAGTCTTCTTTTTCTTAGTATTGCTTTACAATAGAAGCTTTTATTATACTAAAGATATTAATTATAAGATCTTTTGTTTAGTAATATTAAACTTCTTTTATATACTAAAGGTTATATTACTTATTATACTCTATAAGCTAACCTTCTTTTTCTACTCTTTTAGTATTACATTTAAGCTTATACACTTAAAGGGTACTTTTATACGTATTTGCGTTAAAGATTAAGGTATTCCCTTTTATAGTAAAGCTCTTATAGGTTAAAATAAGCTTGTTATTGTACTAGAAAGGATCTTTTAGTAGGTCTTTAAGAGAAAGGTTTATAATAATATTAAGTCTAATATATTCTTATATACTATAAGGTTCTACGTATTCTTAGATTACTAATAGCTATTTAGACTACTTAGCATAAGATTTTAATTTAAGAAGGGCTAGAGGCTTTAGCGTTAGCATTTTCTCTATAGTCTTACTTTATAGGATAGAGTAGATAGAGAGGTATTGCTGTATAAGATATGTATAAAGCGTGTAAAGGAGAATTTGCTAACGCCTTCGTTAAGAGACGATTCCTAGGAAACTTCCTTAGCTTAAACAATAGCTTTAGAGCAAGACGATTAAGTTTAGTAACAAATGCCTTCCTTAAATTAACTAAGATAATCGAATTAAGTAAGATTTACCTTCTTTAAGTTAAACGATTAAGATAAACAAAACAGATTAAATAAAATAATTAAGAATAAGCTTTTTTTAGCTGTATATAGCGATTAAGAGAGATTAAGAACAGGGCTTAGAATAAACAATAAGCTAGGTATAAGTTAGATAGAGACGCTTTCTTCTAAAACACTAAAAACAAAGATTATAATATCTTTTTAGTATATAGCAACAAAGCCCTTTTAGTAGAAGATATAAGCCTGTAAAGATTAAGACCTTATAGGCTTATAACTTTTAATAAAAAGGGTTAAAAGGTAAAGATATTACAATTAAGATAGCGTTCGTTAATTTAGAGCTAAAGCTATTTAAGCTAAAGGGAGTATTTATATATAATATACTATTAAAGTACAGCTAGCACAGCTAATTTAGCCTAATTTAAGCTATAAGTAGCGTTCCTATAGTATTACCTTTATATAGCGTTAATATCTTATTCCTATACCCTTTTAGATTATATACCCTCTAGCTGCAATATCTATCTAGCTTCCTATTGTAGCTAGGTCGGCTGCGCGTTCCTACCGACACCTGCTCTCTGCCTACTAGTCCTTGTAGCACGGGGAAAGTCTAGAGTGAGAGATGGTTAGTGCGAAGTTCGTCGACGCGCCCCTCCCCTGGATGCGAGGCCAGGGGTGATGCATGCAGGTGACCTACATGATTTTCTTCTCTCTATGACGAGTCCGGCGGCCGGTGGAGAAATACTTGAACTCGTACTCCGTACACTACATACCCTAAAAGTTTTAAAAAAGTAGGCCGATTTAAGACCTTCCTAAACTCTAGTCCTAACACTGTATTATACTACTAATATTACGACTCGTAAGGTAGCCTTAAAGATATCGTAGAGTTAATTAAAGAATTAATAAGTTAAAGATAAACACATAATACTATATTTATATAACAATATACGCTTTAAGAGTTAAAAAAAAGATAAAAATGCATTAATTCTTAAGGAAAAAGCAGCTATATAATTTTTTTTAGCATAAAAAGGTAACTTTTAGCTATTATTTTATAGATTTAAACTTTATCCTTTACCTATTAGCTCTTTAAGTAACTTCTCTTAATCTCTTTTAGCCCTTTAATTTACTATAGTCCGTTATCTTCCCGTTAAATAGTACTATACTTAACCCTTTGCTATAGAAGAGGTAGAAGCAGCGCTTAAGGTTAAAGAGGTAGGTTCTTATAGCTGTAATAGGCAGATACTTACATAAACTCCTTTGCCTTTATATACGTAGTCCTTTAAGGTTAATATAAGGGTGTTTACCTTGCTTAAGCAGCTAATTTTTACCTTAGGATTTTCCTAAAGAAGTAAAGGAAAACGCTTCCTTAGTATCTTCTTAGTTACTAGCTCTAGGAGTAGTAGTGCTATTACTAAGCTTTATATAAGCTGCTTATAACACAAAGCTTTACGCCTATTATAGCTTCCCCTTACCTCCCTTACACAACGCCCTTACCCTTACTGCTAACCTTAGGCCTATTGCTTACGATGTTAACGTTAACAGCAATAACAATAAAAACAAGGCTAATAACTTTAAAGATCCCTCTCTAAAAGCTTAGAATGCCCTTATTGCTAAGGAAAATTAGTATTTTTCTCCCCCTTTAAAGAGTTTAATAGTACTAATCTCTTTCCTTTTAGTCTATAGTTATAATATAATTATTAACTATTATACTGCTACTGTTGCTACTACTGTTATTACTATTAAGAAAAAAAAGCTTTAAGGGCTCTTAATAACGTATAAGCAGCGTATAAAAGTTATAACCCTCTTTAAAATCGTAAAAATGCTGCTTAAGGAGATTATAGCAAGCCTAGGCTTAAGCTATAGCTAGGTTATGTATACGATCTATTAAGGCCCTAAGCTTAGGTATTATTGCTTTAAGCAGTAGCTAATTGTACTAAATAATATTTATAATGCCCTTAAGCGTGCTATCTAGACCCCCTACGCTTCTAAGCGCTTCTTCTCGCTAGCTTAGCTATAGAGTAAGCTTCTTAAACTTATATCCTTCTTAGCTAAAGCTATTTAGCGCGCCTTTGCTAACCTAGGCGCCTTTTAACGTATCTAACTGTACTAGTAGCCCTTTAGCAACGTTAATTAATAAAAGAGATTTGCTTTTATACTATAGTAGCAATATCTTACTACTATAGATTAAAAGCGCTAGATCTAAAGCAATAAGACTTAAATAATAAGACTATCCTTAGCTTATTAATAGGTTATAATCTTTAACGGTTAGTTAGTTATACTCTTTTCCTTTTCCCTTTAAAAAATAGCTTTTTTTAATATAACAAAAGTAAAGATATTAACTTCTTTAACTAGCTAAAGATATAAGTAAACAGATAAATGTTCTAAGGATGCTTCTTAAGCTCTTAAAAAGGTATATCTATAGTATAGCAAAAGGACTAAAGGAGGATTATATTAGTTACCTATTGTCTTTAGATCCTGCCTCTTTTCTATAACTACTAAAGAAAACATTGCAACTTTATAGTCTAATAGAACAATGCGCTGCTATACACAGCTAAGGCTACTTAGGATTACATTGCTATAATGTTCTAAGGCGCCGCCTTAGCCTTATAGCCCCCCTATAGCCTAAACCTTAATCCTATTAAGTATATATAGTACTAGATAAAGAGATAGATTGCAATAACTTATCTT
This sequence comes from Escovopsis sp. TC, assembly GCA_003055185.1. NCBI lineage: Eukaryota > Fungi > Ascomycota > Sordariomycetes > Hypocreales > Hypocreaceae > Escovopsis > Escovopsis sp. TC. Next base: position 512,359 of record NIGD01000001.1, read on the forward strand.
ATAAGGCCTATAGACCGTGCCTTTGCAACTATAGTACAAGAGGCGTAAGATGCTATACTAGTAGAGTTCTTCTTAAAATTAGTATACTTTATACTAAGTTAGATTAAAAGTGTTATTAAAGCACAAAAAAGATATACATAGTACTAAAGAAATATAAGTTAACCTCTTACCTCTTGTTTTTAGCTATATTTTTAGCGTTTTTATAGTATTTATACGTCTAAAGACTACCTACGTATACTTCCTTAATTAGCCTTAATCCTTATGCAGTACCTACACAAAAGTCTACTTTTTTAAAACTTTTAGGGTCATAAGTATACATAGACAAGAAATACATGGACAAACACTAAACGGCTACCTCCATCCATCTCGTCGTACTAGGTACGGATGCAGGCGGGAGCAAGGCACGGGCTGGGGGGC
>NIGD01000001.1:535025-551685 GCA_003055185.1 Escovopsis sp. TC
CCCCCCCTAAACTAATCCATCATCCTCTGTTCTCCCCCAACATTCCCATCATCTCATCATTGACTCCGTATCTCCCCCGCCAGACCTCATGCATCGCCACCCAACACCCCCGTGCCCTGCCCCTCCACAAATCCATCCGTTCACAATCTCCCGACTCACCAGAACGTCGTCGTCCTACGCACACTCCATCCATGGTCATCCCGTCCGCGAAAGGCCTCGTATATAGAGTACGAGTAGGAGAGCCAACTCGCATATGGACAAGGAAATCCACACAAAAGCATCGCAACCCAACCACCGCTCGCCCAGCCGCCCCCCTTTTTCCCTGAATCGAAGTTCAGCTCAAGAACCCCTTTCCCTCCCGGTCCACACAGTACTAGCAGATCAATCCAACTACCTACCTCGGATGCTCCCGATCCATCGAGTAAAGAACCGACCCCACGACTACGCTTTCTTCCCCCCATCAAGCCCGTACAGTGTGCCTCTCAAAACCTATCGGGCCATTCCAACCCCTGACTTGGACAACCGAAATGATCCTCTAAGCCCACTTCGTTTAGTATCCCCTCCTCCACAGCAATCGACAACTCCGCCATCCCACACAAATCACAATACACAGCACTCTGCATCAAGCTCTTTCCCCCCGACTCCTTCTCGTAGAGCTTCTCGTAGAGACAAACCCTGCTCGTTCACCTCCCTGTACTCTTTTTGGGACCCTGAGATGCCCAGACAGTTACTGTCGCAAAAATCATCCTCAAAGTACATGCAGTCAGCTCTTGGATGCAACACGTGGTAGACAGCTTTGATATCCATGCCACAGCAAAGAGCATTCAAGAACCTGAGGGAAACAACGCTTGAAACGCAGGAAATTGATCATCCACGAACCTCAGTTGTAGTAGTGAATAGCACCCGAAATACAGCGGACAGAAGTCAACGCATGAAAGCTGGAGAGCACTTAGAGCAGAAACACTTCAGCCACCAACTGTCCACCAATCCCAAAACCAACAAACAACTAAACTCCTCCCCTCACACACACTCTACACTATCCCATCGTCATAGTCAAATATCAACGCTCTTCTTCCACCACGGCTTCCGCACCAGCCGCTTCCACATGACTTGTATCCGTGCATCGACCATGCCCCAATCGAAATACAGTGGAGGTATGACGTTCTACAGGCGGGCCGTTGGGCCCCCTCAGCCTCCAACCCCATTCTCCGCGGTAATGCCTCGATATGACGAATCACGACATCACTTTGCGTCAACATCACTCGTCCCTCAGTGCACCTCCTCAAGGGCTGCGAACCACCCACCCAGGTAGACGACAGACGGCCAACCAAATACAAGGGCTCCAGGAAAATCACAATATTCTATGTATTCCGCTTTAGGCAAACAATGGATGTAAACAAAATCATAGCTGCAAAGAACGAATGCGGCCAGCGCTGTAGCGCCCCTGTCAGGCACTGGGCCTCGTGCACCGATATCCTCAGACTCATGAGATCGATCGCTCGCACAGGATCATGGCTTCTCTACACTTTCATAATGACCCAGCCCCCCGTCCTGAGTCGCCTTGGCTCAACAGGGCATGTTGGTCATTCGGGCCATCTCGATGGACGAATGCGGTTCCTCCAGAGCGATCTCAGAAGACCCATCGCCACGGTCTCGCTCACACACGGTCTCGCCCGATAACTCACTGGGCGTCCTGGACGGCTCTTGGAGGAGGGACATCCTCGGCTCCTGCTCCGCGGCGGAGGCGCTTGATGTCGCCGAGGTGTTGTTTCGCGGCTCGTTGCCCGGCTTGTTCCCCGGCTCGTCCCCCGGCTCCTTGTCCGGCTCCTTGTCAGGCGAGTCGACGGATGGTGAGGAGTCTATGGACAACGTAGTGACCGTCGTCCCCCACCAGCTGGAAAGAGAGGTAGCAGCGGGGCTGAACGATCTCTGGCTAGGAAAAATCGGCTCGGGCGGGGCGACAGAGGGAATCTGAGCAGTGGGTTGTGGGCCTTCCTGGGGAGGTGAGGATTTGCGAAACGAGAAGACGGTCTTGATTCTCGCACCGAGACGACGCAACGGAGTCGAGTCGGCATGGAGGCTGGCGCCCGTCAGGCGGTCCATCACGGGCTTGAGGAAGGCCCAGTTGGCTACCTCAAAGTAAGCTTTCGGCATCCCACAAACGTTTCGACTCGGCTTGGGGTATCCCTACCGAGAATGAGCGAGAGCGTTGTTTCGACAGTCATCCAGACGCTCATAACTGCAAGATCGAAGGTCACGTCTTCTTCGCGGGGGTCATATGATATGAGGCCGTAGATCTTGATGCTCTCAATCGCGAGGATTCTGTGAACAGTGAGTATCATTCAAGCTTTCCCCCCCGCCAAAGAGATCGCCGATGCCATCCCCGATACAAGACGGTGCCCGAGGAGGACGTGGGGAGGTGATGGGGGAAAGAAGGGGGGAGCACCCACATGAGGCCGCCAATAAGATACTCTAGGACCATATAGTAATAGAGTGTATGTGGCGTGTCTAGCAGCAAAACGCCGAGGAAAACCATGCCCACGTCGAGGAAGAACGCTGAGTAGAAAAATCCCCGGAGAAAGAATGGCGAGGCGATCAAGCAGCGGACCTCCTTGAGCGGAGCATCCGGTTCGATGTGATGCCACCATGCTTTTGGCGGGTTGCACTGGGTGGCTACGATGATGACCTATGGACTCGCCGTTGGCATCTCAACGCATGCAGTCCCAGGGCAGGGGCGCAAGAAGGCGGTTGAAAGAGGAGGGGAAAGGGGGGAAAGGGGAGGGGGGGGCGACCTGAGGGAATAAGGACTTAAAGGGAGAGGGAGAGGGGGCCAAGACGTACAAGGCCGATAGCCCAAATGGCGATGAGGAGACTCATGAGCCATTGGAGGAATATCAGGCTTGGCTTGCGGCGTGCGGCACCGGTGTAGAAGCCACTGAGAGCCGTGAGCCTGGTCAATGCAGTGATGATGGGGTATGCAATATACGAGACCATCAGAGTTTTGGACAGGTCATGCATTGCCGAAGGCAGCGCATCGCGGGGTTGGGAGCCGAAACCGTGAGGAACCCCTGAGGATATGATTTTGACGAGTGCCAAAGTGTCAGTAGACCCTTTGACTGCCTCGACTGCCTGGAGCTATCTCTCTGTTCTGGAGAGGAGGAATGGAGGGGGGGGGGTTCTTTTGGCCTGTGGAAAGGAGGAAAATATTGGACAAAAAGGGGAAAAGGGAGGAGAAGAGATGGAGAAGAGACGAACCGTACAGCCATGTCACACACAACCAGATGATTTGAATTCCCTGGCCCAGAACGCATCGGTCAGCTCCTTCACAGCATCTTCTCTGGGACCATGCTGTCCCGAATCCCAGTGACCCCCGGGGGAGCACGCACCACAGCCACGGCGAGGGAGTAGTCCTCCCACACAAAGGCCACCCGATCCAGGCGCTGTTTCAGCAGGCGGCCGAACACCATGGCAAAGGGAATGACCATCCCAAGGCCGCAAATCACCTCGATCAGGCTGTTGATGTTCTTTTTGGAGCTCGACGGCCCCTGTCCCTGTCCCGAGTCGGGCTGCAGCCCTTCGTCACCGGGCAGGGCATCCATGGTCGATATTGAATACTGCTATTGTCTGTCACTTCTTTTCTGTTTCTCTTGTATCTGCTCCGATGTCGGGAGTCGCTGAGATATCAAATGATGATGATGGCGAACTGAGATAAATGGTTGATCGTGGTTGAGGAGGAGGGAAGGGAAGGCCATGGGAGACTCCGTCATGTTGATTTTTGTGCCATATCAGGAGAAATTCATATGGAGATCCATTGTATTTGTTGTTGAGATGCTCTTGTTTCTCGACGGCAGGTGCGCCTTGATATTCTTCCTCGCTCCTTCCGCCCTGTGATATAAAACAAGGGATGTTGGGAAGGAGCGGACGACCGGGGCGATTCGTTGCTTCCTTCACTCACGGTTGCCGAAAAGACGAAGGCAAGCTTGGCCGCTCCTTCCCTGAGACTTCGCCCCCTCTCTACGCTCGCTCCATCGCTCTTGCAACAAGTCGGTTCGTCGGAGATGCTGGAGCGAGGAAGGCGCGAGGCAGGGACGATGAGCCTTGTTGTCAAGTTCTGTTGACGGGACGACGCTCTTCCTCCTCCTCCTCCTCCTCCTCCTCCTCCTCCTCCCCCTCTTCTTCTTCTTCTCCTCTTCCCTTCTCTCTTCTCCTCTCCGTCGTCTTGCTCAAGCAAGCCCATCATCCAACACTACTAGTAGCTATCAATCATCTCCTACCAGGCAGAGTTCCAGAGAGCATTATTCAACAAACCTTCCAGACTCGGATCCTCTCACAAGAATACTTCGCTTGAAAGAACAACAGAATCACACTCAAGAGCTTCGAGCTTCAGGCACTCCAAGACACTAGACCCGAAAGTCTCCAACAACCGCTGAGCGACCCCACAACTCATCAGAGACCCCTATACTCACACCACACGGAGCACCAAGAACAATCAACACTCAACGTCGAAAATGGGTCTCGCTGTCCTCGTCGCTGTCCTCGTCCCCTCCGTCGCCGCCATCGTCATGCCCACCCACGTTTCAGCCTCCCCCACCTCGGACGTCCTCAGCGCCGTCCACGCCCCCTCCGCCTCCATCGAAGTCCATACCATCTACCAGATCCCCGAGATGATCCCCATAGTCATCACGAAGACGGTCGACGTCATGCGGGAGACGGCCGTGCCGCTTGCGCCGATGACCACGGCGGCGCCAACGAGCGGCCAGCGCGACGACGACATGGAGAAGTGGAACGATCCGCTCCAGTTCGCGTCCATGGTGAGGGACAAGTACAACGAGATGCAGCATGCACTGGGGAAGGACAAGGATGAGGAGGAGGGGGAGGGAGAGGGGGAGGGGGAGGGGGGGGAGAAGCATATGCGGGAGAAGATGAAGACGGTGTAAACCTCGGGTGATCGATGCCGGGGGAGCATGAGAGGGAGGTGGTTTGTGGAGGGTGTGGGATCGGCGCTGGGCTTAGAATCCTATGAAGGTGGCATGGGAGGAGTCGGATCGAGGTCTGCACTTGTTGTGATGGCTTTGGCGAAGTGTTACTAAGTGATTAGTAGAATGGTTCGATCAGGGGGGGTATCCGGATGAGGATAGCATCAACATGAAGTATCATCACAAGCTTGTTCCCCAAAGCAAAAACGAAGAGGAGCACCGAAACAGACATGGCAATGAAAGAGACAACGTAGGTAGAACATCATTCAGAGAAGCAATGACAAAGTATCATTCACCTAAGCATCCAAGATCATCGACTCAAAGTATTGTAAAAAATAATGGGGAGGGAAAAAAGGCCCCTGGTTGCAGATGCAAGTACTAGTACTACTAAGTAGTCAGGAGAGCTTCTTCTGCATCAAATCCGCCAGCTCGTCGAGCAGCTCGACCGTCTCCGTCGGGCTCGCGATCCAGGCCGTCGTCCCCCTGCTCCTAGCCTTGAAGTCGTTGCTCCCCGCGCTGAGGAACTGGTCGCCGACGTGCAGCGTGTTCTCGGGGCGGATGGCCGTCGCTGCGCCGGCGCCCCTGCGGCCGAACCACTGCTGGCAGACGGTGACGCCCCAGCTCTTGTCGCCGATGTCGACGAAGACGTCGCGGCCGCCGTTGAATGCGCAGAAGGGGATGGGTCTGCGGCGAGGGGCTGTCGAGGACGAGGCAGATGCACCTGGCGGGGATGACGTTGTCGATGAGCGGGAGGCGGAGGCGGAGGCGGAGGCCGAGTAGCCGAGGTGGCTGAGCTCGAGGATGCGCTGGACGACGAGGACGGTCTCCTCGAGGCTCTCGCGGGGGATCTGCAGGCCGGGAGGGTCCGGGACGATGCCGACGGCGCGGTCTTTGCGGACGAGGAGGGCGGGGAGGTTCATGGTGCGGATGCAGTCGCGCAGGGCGGACTCTGCGACGTCGAGCAGCGCGCGGATGTCTGCCTCGGACCAGGCGGCCATCTCGGGCGTGAGCCAGTCCGCGCGGGGCACGGGCGCGAGGCGGTGCGGCGACGAGGGCGAGTACTCGAAGAGGTAGTTGGCCTCGCCGCCCATGATGGCGAGGTTCTGGCGCTGCAGCGGGTCGAGGTCCGGCGCGTCGGCGATGGCGTCGAGCAGCCCGTGCAGGCGGCCGTAGTAGCGGTCGGCGGAGGTGTACCCGGCGGCGGTGACGATGCCGATGCGGATGTTCTTGCGGAGGAGGTCGAGCAGGCGCGGGATGAGGGGGCTGGCGGGCTCGAGGCTCTGGCCGTCGTCGTAGAGGGTGACGTCGCCGTCGAAGGTGGCGAGCTGGAGGGCGCCGTTGGTGACGGCCATGATCTGCGCCGAGTTGAGGATGAGGCGGACGTCGTTGAAGGAGGGGGCGACGTAGCGGCGCGAGGACATGTAGCGCTTGCGGTCCTGGTACTTGAAGGCGGCCTCGAGGGGGAGGCGCGTGAAGAAGGGGCCCGCGGTGGGGACGAGCATGCCGAGCTTCGAGGGGAGCGCGTGGTCCTGGTTCTGGCGGGAGACTGCTCGTTGCCAGGCTCCATCAGCAAGTGATTCTTCGGCAACTCCAACTCTCAAGGGGGGGGGGGGGGGGTGGTGATGGACTCACTGTAGTCGTCGATCATGAGCTCAACGTCCCGCATGATCTCGGCATACCGCCGGTGCGCCTCCTCGGCCATCTTGGAGCTGTCGGCGCCGTCGCCAAAGACGCCCGTCGGCTGCGAGTACAGCACGAACGGCACCGCGAGCAGGCCCTTGACCCATTCTGTTGTCTCGGGACGGATCAGCAGATGCCCAATATGTCGTCTGCCGCACGAACATGGCGCAGCTGTCCCGACGCAGCTGTCCCGACGCAGCTGTCCCGACGCAGCTATTCAGACCGGGTGGCCGCCGCGAACGCCTGCCGTGCCACGCAAATCGTGGTACTCGGATCCCACACTCCCACCGATCTCCTCCTTGCCTTCTCTTCTCCTCTCTTACCTATGAACTGATCTCTCCTGTGCGTCTTGAGCGCGTCTGCACCCCCGACACCCGTCATCAGCTCAAGCCTCGCGAGGACCTCGCACGAAGGGGCGCGACCTACACTCGACGCGGTACCGGGTCGTCATCCTGCCAACGACTGCGGGAACGCCCGTGTCTCGTCGTGAGAATCCGTGGTTCTGTATATCGAGTGGTCGCGTGGTCGCGTGGTCGATCCCTCGTCCTTCGATATCCCGTCGTTGCCTGTCCAGTATCTTCGTCACCCTGCCGTGCTGAAGCCGTCCCGGGAGTTCGATATATCGTCGTACCGTATGCCCCGGTCTGCGGTGTCGATATCTCGTCGGCCTTGCGTATCTCGTCGTCTTGATGTGCCTATATCGCCTCAGACCCTCTGGTCCAACACGCCCCAATCAGCGATCAAAATCAAGATGAAGAGCAAGGCCAAGGTCAGGATCAGGAGAAGATCAGCAGAGGAAAAGGAGTTCAGGCACGATCAGCAAGCCCAGCTCCCCCCAGCTCCCTAATGTATGCGTTCGTATCCGTGCTGGTAGCCCCCCCCCCCTCCCACTCCCGATCCCCACGCTGTGCCTTACCTCCTCAGCTCCAGCTCCAGCTCCAGCTCAGCTCCAGCTTGCCCCCTTTCCCTCTTTGACTCTCTCTCTCTCTCTCTCTCTCTCTCTCTCTCTCTCTCTCTCTCTCTCCACACCAGGACTTCGTCTGCCCAGTCCCCTTCTCTCCCCTCTCTGTCTATGCACAGTCTCGTCCCGCTCTCGTACCCGTACTCGTACACGTACGAGGGGTCACTCTATCGCACCCCCTGTCCTGCCTGCCCTGCAGACGCAATTGGACAGATCTAGATCTCGTGCGGAGGTCGATGCCGGGGGCCGCTCGTGGATGGGGGGCTTTGAAGTCAAATTGGACTCAAGCGATGCGTTGAAGCAAGCGCCTGCAGGGATCTCGATTCGGATCGGGAGGGCGGGGCGGGGCGGCCCAGCGATCGTCTGGAGGGGGATCGACAGCGCACGAGCAGGAGGGCGAATACCGTGTGGACAGCCCTGGATTCCCGAGGGCGGACGCCGTGATCTGTCCGTTTGTCGGTGTGCAGAGTATGATTCTGAGGCTGGAATGGGTGCGGTCGGTCGGTCGGTCGGCCGGCTGTACGGATGGCAGAGGGCGCAGGGCGGAAGGCGGTGGCAGATCTGTAGCCGCGAGATCGTGACGGAAGATGATGCAAGACAAGGCTTCGAGCTTTGAGCGGCCCTGACTTCTCGGACCAGGCACTGGTGCAGTGTATGTAGTACTACTACGGAGTACTACTACTACTAGTAGTAGTGGATGGGCAGGATTGGTTCCAGTTTCGGACGAGTCGGACGAAGCGCATCATGGATACACATCACGAGGGCGACCACGGGGACTACGAGGACTGCGAGTGCCTGGCCTGGCCTGGGCTCTGGCGTCATGGGCTCTGGCGTCATGGCAACAAAGTCGACTGGGCTCCAACACCATCTCATCATCATGATCCTCATCATCATCATCAAGGTCTCGACTCCGTACTCGGTGGAAGGCGTGTTGACCTCTCAATCATCACCACAATGCCTGCACGGGAGACACCATCCAACTTACCGAGCACTCCAGCCCCATACATCATGAGACCCCCTATCAAGACACCCCCTCCCTTCATCGCCATCAACATCGCCATCATCCTCAGGACCTCCACAGCGGGCATGCAGTCGACCACCACTCGGATCGATTCTCACCACGACGGCAGCACAGTCACCAGCGTAATCCACGCCCCATACTCCGTAGAACTTACCCAAACCGCCAGCAGAACGACGATTCTCGGAAAAACCAGCCCCCCCCCCCCCTCCCTTTCCCACGTAGTGTGCGTCCCCCTTCTCCATCATCAGCCTCCATCTTCGCCAGCACTCAACACAACATCCACGATCAAGTCAGCTGGTACGAAGGACCCCCTCTCATGCACCTACCGCGCCTGAAGTACGGAGTACTCACACAACAACAATGCTGCTACTGCCAAGCCTGTCCAACCAGAGACCCCACTCGCCACAACTCCTCTCCTTCAAGCCCCTCGCAAGCCCGTTCCCTCATCTTGCATCACAGAAAACAGCTTCGTTTGACCATCCACTCGTATGCCCATCCCCTCGTTTGACCATCCCCTCGTATGCCCATCCCCTCGTATGCCCATCCCCTCGTATGCCCATCCCCCTCGCCCCGCATCATCACCAGCTACTCCCTCTCCTCACGAGAAAGCCCCCGACCCTCTGATGGCATCCCATCCCATGTCAGCCACTCCCAATGACTCTTCCACAATGCGCATATTTTCTCTCTCCTCTCAACATCGCTCCTCAACAGGTTCTCTTCGCTTTCACACACACTCTCTCTCTGTCCTTCTTCTAAATGGGTCGTCAAGACATTCAACTCACATACAAACCCCCCTGACCCCCCTTCGCCAGCTCTGTGCCCCCTCCTGCCCCTCGCCTCCATCCTCCTTCTTTGCCAAACACGGTCCTTGCCTCTCGTTTTCTCCGTGAGCGTCCTCTTCGACCGGGGAATCATTTCATGACAGATTGTCGTCTCCTCGTAAGCAACCTAGTGCCTCGTTTTCGTCGTTGGTTTTTTCTCTTCTCTTCTCTTCTCTTCTCACAGCTCGGAAACAGAGGAAAGACATGCAAGGCCCACACTCGTTCGTCCATTCCTTTCTCCCATCCATCCACTCATCCACCCCTCCACCTTCCATCCGTCCATTCGCATCCTTCCGGCTCATTACGTCAAGGCAGCTTGGGCCCCAACCTCTAGCTGGCTCCGCCGTTGGCAATGGCCTGCTGTACTTGGAGGTTCTGCGCGGCAACCTCCTCGGCTTTGAGCATAATGCTTTGCATCACGTTTTGGTCCTCCGCCGAAAGCTGGCTCGCGAGGTTGTTGTAGAACTGCGGCTGCTCCTGTTGCATCTCTGTAAAGGGTGGAAGAATTCCACTGGTCAGCCTTTTGATGACTTTCTCCACGCAAATCTTTTGCGCGCGCGCGCGCGTCTTGCGCACTTACTGATCAAAGTGGCCCGGAAGAGCTGGTACGGCTCAATCTTGTCAAGAGGAGATTCGAGGAGCACGCTATCCTCGCCGAGCTCGTCGTCGTCATCTCCGTCATCCACAGCAAGGCTGAACTTTTGGGCCTGCAATAGGGGGGAGGGATCGGGTCAGCCATCCATCGTCGTTGCCTTTGCTGTTGCCCGAGTCCTTTTTCTTCCACTCGGTCGGCTGAAACTCACCTCCTCGTTAAGGAATTCCAGGTACGCCGTGCTCTCGTCCTTTCCTTCCGACTGCTCGTCGTCGCCGCCAAGCTCTTCCTCGCCATCCCACTCCGCGTCCTTCTCGTCCCACTCGTCCTCGTCGGCATAGTCGTAGTCAGCGCTCATGGTGAAGTCGTCTCGCAGAGCTTCTTCTCGGTCTAGTCCATCAAGTCAGTGTGAAATGCCGAGCAAAGCAAGGAGCAAAAAAGAAGGGAAATTGAAAAATCGAGGGGGGGGGGGCGGGTTGGAAAAGGAATTCAGAAAGGAGTAAAGAAGCGTAAAGCACGCAGCGCAAGACTCACTCTTGAGGGCGCCAGGCAGGGTTCGGAAGAGCTCCGTGATGCCTTGTAACAGTCGGGGCCAGCCGACCGAGACGCTCGCGGGGACCTGATCGTGGTTGAGGCTAAGAAGGGCGGAGATGGCGACGATGCACAGCTTCTTGTCGTGGACGCGGGTGAAGGACGACATGCCGCCGAACCAGAGGCTGAAGAATCGGTTGGTCCAGCCCTTGCTCTCGAGGACCTGTAATGAGAGGAGGGGGTTGTAGTGGACGGCGTTGATCACCATCTCCATCAGGTGGATCTTGTAGCTCTTGGCTCTCACGTCCCGGTTGGCCAAGATGTCCATCGCCATGTTGATGAAGCCCTCGACGCATCGGTCGATGCTGCCGCGCAGGCTGAGCATCATCGCCTCCGCGAGCTTGCACGCGCAGATCCGCTCCACGCCGCCCTCCACGACGCCCTCGGTGAACATGTCCGCCACCATCGAGTAGAGCGCCTCGACATATTCGGGCTTCTGAACCAGGGCCGGCGCGCCGTACTGGACGAAGTTGTCCAGGGCCGGAAGCATGTCCTCTAGGTAGTACTCGGCGCCGGCCTTAAATGTGGTGTGGATGAGCTCAAAGGCCTGCCACATGTTAGGTGAGATGCCCTTGGCCGCGAACGTGCAGCTGTCGATGATCTCAAAAGCCTCGTTGTACAGATCGTAAAGCTTATTTTCGAGCGTGATACGGATGACGGGCATCAGGACGGCCTCGATGTGCAGCAGCACGTCGGGCGTGCTCTCGAGAGTCAGGATGAGGGTGCCGATCGTCTGGAGGACGCCAAGCGCGGTGATGCTCTTGTCGTCGTAGTCGTTGAAGTATTCCCCGTCGTCCCCGGCCTTGCTCTCCTTCTCGAGGAGCTCGCGCACAATGCGGAGATATGTATCGCGGAGCTGCTCGCAGAGCGCGACGGCGAAGGGGGTCAGCTCCGTCGCGAAGACCTCGACAAAGTCCTCCATGACGTTGGCCAGCGCGTCGATATCGGCCTCGTTCGCCAGCTTCAGGAGCTGCTGCATGATGGTTGGGATGCTCTGCTGCATGCTCGTGCGGATCACGTCGTGGCGGATGAGCGGCTGCAGAGCGAGGGCGGCCGTGACCCGGACGGGGAGCGCAGCGTCGGCCATGCAGTCCAGGATGTGCCGGTAGATGGTGAGGAGGTTGTTCTGGTCCTGGAAGTTGAGCTGCTCGAACTTCTCGATGGTGTCGCAGGCCCTCGCTCGCAGGTACCCAAGGTTGCTCGTGAAGTCGGGGAAAACGTAGCGGACGATGAAGTACTCGACCTGGTCGGCGATCGGGCTCTTCTTGCCAAGAATGACGGCGGCCAGCGTCCCGATCATCCTGAGGGCGCCCTCCTTGGCGATGTGGTTCTTCTTGTCGTCGGGCGCCTGTTCGTACTCGTTGACGACGGCGTTGACGAACTTGAGGATCTCGAACGTCTCCTTGCGGCGGTACTTGGTGAGGCCGACGAGGAAGTTGGTGGCGGCAACATCAGGCGCGGACGCCTCTTCGAAGTAGTTGAGCTTCCGGTGCAGGTATTCTTCGGGCTGCTCCTCGAACTGCTCGACATCGTCCTCGGAGAGGCAGAGCACGGGAAAGACGAGGTGGGTGACGAGGTTCTGGAGGTGCGGCTTCAGATGCGCCCACATCTCCTTAGGACGGACCGATTCATCGAGGAAGACCAAGGTGTAAGAGAGGCAGGGCCTGCTCAGCCAAGAGGTCTTGGCGACCCATTTCTCGATCTCCTGGAGGTAGTGCTTCAAGATCTCGGGCGCAATGGTCGTGGTGAAGTTCTTGGCGAATTGGAGGGCTCCGTCCGTCTTGCCCGGGGCCGAGGGGTTGCCGTGTCTGTGGACGGTGTCAGCTTCGAGAATGCAGGGAAGAGGACGGAAAAGGAAAACCAAAATGAATGGCAATTTGGAAGATTGCGGGTCGCCGTAAGGGGGTTGACTCGGGGGGAGGGCCGATGATGCCAGTACCTGATGAAGAGGCGGTTCAAGTTGAAATAAGCCCACTTCTTGGCCTTCCACCAGTGGTGCTTCTCGCGCTCGTGGGAAGCGCCCACCATGGCAGACGCCGGCATGGTCTTGGAGACGGTCTGGAGGAAAACGGTGCACCAGGCAATGTTGATCTGCTCCTGCTGTAGGTAGGGGGAGAGCTCAAGCTAAGAAGGGGGTAAAAAGAATCGCGTTAGTGTTGCCTGTCATCCAAGAAGCCGGGAACGCAGTATGATGAATTGTTTGTTTCTTCGGGCAGCCTACCCAAGTGGCATGCTTATAGGCCTTGAGGGCCAGGTGCAGCATCTCGCTGGCCTCATCGTTGTCCTGGTTGACGAGCTCGTTGCAGATGGCCAAGAGGCGGGGGAAGCTGGCATCGACGATGCTGTCGAAGTGTTGTCTGTCCTGGCTCTCATTGGACTTGTAGCGGAAGGCTCGGCAGATGGCCAAAAGACACTGCAGGCCGGCGAGGACGGAACTGGGGTTATTGATGTTGAGGAGCTCGAGGGTGAAGTCTAGGAATCGAGGCCATCGGGCCGGAAAATCGCATTGGAGGATGCGCTGTAGGACGGGGATGAGCTGTTGGCGGACGAGCCCTTCGGAGGCGGCGAGGATGGGCACGAGGCGCTCCCGAATCTGGACTTTTTCTTCTTCGGCTATGAGCTTGTCGCTGGTGGGGGGCAGGCCCTCGGTGTGATACCAGGAACGATTTACTCGGTTCTTGATGTAGATGACGGCTGGACAGATGAGTTAGTGCGACGGTGAGAACTCTCGAGCACGATCGACAGCCGAGTCAGACATGAGGTGATAGAAATGCCAAGCCCGAAAGGGTGGAGGAAAAGTATTCAACGGCCCAGTTGACAGCCAAAAGATGTCACCGGGGATGAAGGAAAGGTGGCGGTCTTGTCGGAACTTTGTGGCTCGCCAACGAGAGTCCAAGATGGCATTGCGCGCGCGAAGAGAGACTCCGAGGGGAGGGAGAATCGGAAAAGGACGAGTCACTGAAACCCAGAGGAAAACAGAAAGCAAGAGGGGGCATCAGGGGCCGGAAAAGCCACCGCAGGTTCTCAACATACTGGAAAGGCGGACGCTCGCTTCCTGTTCGGCCTCGAGGATATCAAGTAGGCAGCTCAGAAAGCCCATCTGATCTTCGACCTAGAATGGAAGCAAAAGGAAGAGAAAGGAAGGGAGACGGGAAGGAGCATCGCATTAGCACAAGTATCTGACGACTTTCGACGTTTGCGTATTCTCGATACGGACGGTGAGGGAGGGGAGGCGTGGAAAGGCGTGAACAGGCGTGGACCGATGCCGTCGACCGCAAATTATGGATCGTCGATCGCGAATCCCAGCTGCGACCTGGGCGGAGGTCGATGCGAGGGCCGTAGAGTGTCGAGGGCTTCGCCGCGGAATGCAGAACCAGATGAACATGGTGTCTGGCGAGGTGAAATGGCGAGAGGTCGGGATGAATATCGTGGGTCGAGTGACGATCGTGGGATGTCGTTTTTTTGACCCCTGCCCTGCCCTCCCCTCCCCTCCCTCTCTCCCTCGTTCCCCCCAGATATATCTCTCTTTTTCTCCCCACCCTCTCTCTCTTCCCGAGTAGGACTCACCTGCTTCAGCCGAAGCTCAGCACGGCGCCTGTTGTCGGCATCGGCATCCAAGCTCGCAGCGAGCAAGGCCCTGATGGCGACGGTATCCATGGCTGGGGCAGAGCAGCGGCTGCGGCTACGACGAGGTCTCGAGCGAAAGTGACGACAACGGGGGAGTCGCGCTTGTCGGCAGGGTTTTTTTTTTCCTCGGCGGCGGCGCTGGAGGGGAAGCGGGATGGGTGGAGAGTAGAAGAGTCGAAGATCCAAGGATAAGGATGGTGGATCTATCGATCTTTGATAGGCGGCGGCGGCGGCAGGAGGCGGGCGGGTTGTGGGCGGTCGGCGGTGGGTGATTGTGGATGCTGATTATCTATCACTTGATGGGTTGGCGACGTTAGAGGTTGGGAGGACCCGATTTGGCGGGGCATCTACCTGCAGAGCATAAGATGGCGAAATGTTAGCTGAGGATGCGGGCAAGATGCATACAGCGATACAAATCCTACTGCTCTCCACGGAGCAGTAGTACTCGTCTGTAGCTGGGAACCGGGCGTTGGTGGGTAAAGAGGAGCGAGTGGAAGTCTGGGAGAGGCGGGCCAGGCCGCAGAATTCAGAGGCTTCTTTTGGTTTTTTTTCTGGTTTTCTTTCAAAGAAAGAAAAACCTTTTGCCATTGATCCTCTGAGGGTTGCTTCGACGTCCGCAGCTTGGCCCGTGGAAGAAGGGGGTGGGGGGGGGACCGACCGAGAAATCGTGTGTGAGGTTGCGGGAGAGGGGGGGTCCGTCCGATCCTCGAGTGCGCGGTGCGGTTGCGTTTGTGCGTCTGCGTGTGTGAAGGGCGAGGGCGAGTGAATGTGCCTCTCGGGAAGGGAAAAAACAAGGAGGGGGAGGGAGAGAAGAAAGGGAAAAAGGAAGAGAAACAGAAGAGAAGAGAGAGACAGAGAGAGAGAGAGAGGGAGAGAGAAACAGGACGACTTTGAAAAGCCGTAGGGAAAGGAAGGGGAGAAAATTCGAGCCAAAAAAAAAAATAAACAACCTGCCTTTGCGACGTCTCGCGGCTGGGGAAGGCACAACCTATGGCGCTCCTGCAGGCGGGAGTGGATAGAGAATTCGGTCGTATTTCCGCGGCAGGGCGGCCTCTGTAGTATGTACGGAGTACCTCTGCGGAGTTCGGGGTACTACGGCTCCTTCCTTTCCTATCGGTACGACAGCCAAGACGAAGGAACGACACAGACGAGGACGGGAGCTCGGGGAAGGAAAGACCCAGGGCGGAGAGAAGCCGATGGAAGGTGCAAGACGAGCTCTACCGGCTCTCGTACCAGGACGGAGTACGGGTCGCTCCTTCTGCTCTCGGTATTGCCCGTTTCGTCCTCACGATCACGAGAAGCTGCATGTGTTCATGTACTCGTACATAATCCTCCGGGTACTACGGAGTACTAAGTACCTAGTACTAAGAGGTACTACTAAAGCCTCGTCGCCTGGGCCCTGTCCGCTCCTCTTCCTCGCGTCTGACCGTCATCGTGAGACTTGAACCGCTCCATGCCTCTGCATCGCCGGCGAGGCAACCCTCCCCACAGGTTCCCGAGGAGGGTCGATAGCGGGAGAGCGGGAGCCGGGACGACAGGCGCGAGAGGCACGAGCGGCCGCGATCACAGGGAACCACCGGCATACTACGGAGTACATGATGGTACCTGTACGAGTATGGAGCAGGTCGACCACTTGCCAGCACGATTGGAACGCTCCACCAAAGCTTGTCCTCTGTTCTCTTCGCCCAACTCGGCCTCCTGCTCCCCAGAAGGCTTCACTCATTCACGAGGCGCATCGCAGGCCCATATGGGGCGGATGCCCAGCTGAGCCAGACAGCCAGACAGCGAGGGACAGGTGTGCGTCGAGAGCCGGATCAAGGAGAAGCCACTTGCTCTTCACGGCCCGGGGGGGGGCGCCTCTGGGAGCCCAACAACTCGAGATTCCCCGTCTCGGTACTCCGTAGTACCTTGAACGACTCAACATGCGAATGTGCGAGGTCGTTTGACATTCCTACTACTACCTCCTCCTACGCTGCTTGTAAATCCTTCAAAAGAGACATTCTCCACACATTCTTCTTGTCTCATGCAATCTGTCCTCGAGCGGATCGGCAAGAACCAGCATCGCACCTGCACATCACCAAATCCTCTCGACCGCGCATCCAAATCACGTGCCGTCCCTGCCCACTCCAACGTCCAACGTCCAACGTCGAGCCTTCAACACCAAGGCTTCAACATCAAGGCTTCAACATCAAGGCTTCAACATCAAGGCTTCAACATCAAGGCTTCAACATCAAGGCTTCAACATCAAGGCTTCAATGTTCAGCCTCCAACATCAAGCCTCCGACCTCCGCCTTCCCATCGTACATCACCATCGCGAGGCTCTCGACCCACACGAGCCCTACCTTCTACCAGAATATCCAACATCGAGGAGGAGGGGGGGGGGGGGGGGGG
>NIGD01000001.1:582983-610615 GCA_003055185.1 Escovopsis sp. TC
GGAAGGAGAGAGAAGAGGGGGGTATGAAGGCGACGAGGGGGGAGGATGGCGACGAGGGGGGAGGGGCAAAGAGGGGGGTGCAAAAAGGGCACAGCCGTGCATTCGTCTAGAAGCACAGATCGGGCAATGGCGAGGACGAGGCACTGACGATGTCGAAGGGGAGACCGAGCTGGGGGAAGAGGCAAAGGTGGAAATTGGGCCAAGACCGGACGATGGGTCGCAATGGCCCACGATAAGCGAGAGAGAGAGAGAGAGAGAGAGAGAGAGAGAGAGAGAGAGAGAGAGAGAGAGAGAGAGGAGAGGCAGAGAGGAGAGGCAGAGAGGAGAGGCAATGGCTTTCCAGGTAGGCACAGACGAAGAAGCAAAAGAAGGCAAGGGGAAAAAAAAGAATGAAGGGAAAGGGGGGGATGAGGCGCGAGGTTGGGAGAGCTGTAGCGGATGGCGGGTGATGATTGCTCGTGATGACGGGATCGTGTGCTCCAGGCTGCGTATGTACTCGTACCAACTTGGGTGCGATGGGCGTGTTCCATACGGAGTACTGGGTAGGAGGTCGTATGGGAGCTCGTGAGACGGGAGATCAAGTGCATCTGCTCATGATGACCACGGAGGCCAAGATTGCTGGGCGTCGTACTCCGTACTGCGTACAGATGGGGCCCCTTGGTCCAGTGGGAAGTGTGAAAAGAGTCCCCCCTACGCAGGATTCCGTACTGACGGGGGATAGTCAACATCCATGGATCCATCTCGTGGACACATGGACACAACTACTCCGTAGTACATACTAGTAGTGACTGAGAGGCACGGTGTCACCGGGATTGCTGGGGACACGATGGAGCTCGGAAGCTTGGAGGACGCGTGGCTGGAAGCTCGGCAGTCGAGCGGTAGTAGCTGGAGGAAAGTGCATGGGCTGGCATGTGGTGGCCAACGCCGAGGAGGGGCCTGGGGCGCATGGATGGAGAGAGTGCTCCCTCGTTCGACTCCAGCCCGGACTGTGCTGTTCGCTGGGCCTCGTTCCCCGCTGGGATGATTGCCTTATTTCCACGGCGAAATGAGGGAGAGGCTGAAGCGGGCCGGGGGCGGGCGCATGGGCAGGGGAGGAGGGGGAGGAGGAGGAGGACCAGTGCCAGTACCAGTAAGGGTATGGAGCTGAAGGAGGAGGAGGAGGAGGAGGAGGAGGAGGAGGAGGAGTTCGAGATGAAGTGGGTGGATGAGGGCGAGGGAATAGATCAACCCGTGATGGATCGTGACGTTCCTGGATCGCAGAGGCCTGGTCAGGGTTGCGTCTAGGGTTGTGCATGGGGAAAGGCAGACCACAGCCCAATACATGTATCAATTGCGAGTGTTCCAGCGAGTACGGAGTACATGATACAGTATCTATTGATGTATTTACGGAGTACGAGTGCTGGCGTCGGTGGCTCGTCCGTGCCATCTTACGAGAGATCCAGGGGCTTGTCGGGCGATCAGGGTCTGGATCTACAGCGATCTGACGACGGGAGGATGTGTCTGGTGAGTACTGGCACTCCGTTCTGTGGACAGGATGGTCGTGATGCCATGCGAGGGCGTCGAGGCTCCTCGCGGCACAGTCGCTTGTCCATCCTTTGCACTTCGCACGGTACGAGTTCTGTACGAGTATGTACAAGTACTACTCCGTATATGTACGTGTACTATGAAGTGCTCGTGCATCATCTGCATGTGCGGGCCAACGCTCCACGCCACGAGCCTCGTTGGATCATTCTGCATCTCTATCGTCCATCCTCCGTCCCTTTTCCCATGGCCCATGAACGAGTCACATATGGAGTGAGTATGTACGGATCTATGTGCTCGGAAGACTTCAGGGCTCGTGCGTGAAGCCCGCAATGAGGAGGCAGCGGGTCATCGCGGGCGATCAGGGGTCGTGCAAGCTGACAATAGAATCCATCCATGGATGATCTCTCCAGGCATCGTGCCTGCGTGCCCAGATCCCCTGGCGCGCTGCGGACTGCCACGCCGTCGACGGGGCAGATCCCCTGCAAGGGACCGCCGCGCACGCATTGGATAGGGATGGATCCCCGGGCCCGCGGATCGCATCCGCAAGGGCAGCGGGCAGTGGGGAGCATAGAGCATAGAGAGAGAGCATCGTGTGTTCTATACTCGTACGACGTGTACGAGTACGAGTACTCGTACTGGTGAGAGTGCTCGTATTGGCATGCATGAACAGCGGCATCACCATGTGTGTCCTGTTCGACCAACGGCATCTCCAGATGAACGCAGTGCGAGCCTGCATGTCCTGTTGATTCTCTGCCACACGCCTCACAGCATCATGCACGAGTACACCAGGACTCCTGACTACTACTACTAGTAGTAGTACCTACTAAATGTACCAGCCATGATACCCCATACGAGTACATCGTCATCCCCAACCGACAACCGTCTCGGCCGCCACGACGCTCGGGCTGTCAAAAAGCAACATGAAGAGAGAAGAAAAGCAAATCACCCTGCATTCCGTGCGTGGCCGCGGTCTTCAGTCGAGCCGTCGCGGCGCCGTGTTCCAAGCCATCCCGGTGCCTGTTCCAGACCTTTCTCGAATCCCTGTCTGCCCCTGAGGGGCGCCCGCGAGCAAAGAAATTGAGGAGACGAGGAAGAAGAAAGTAAGAAGAAGAGGGGGGAGGAAAAGACATAGGAAGAGAGGAGAGAAGGGGGGAGGCAAGAAAATGAGCCTCCAGCTGGCTGCGTACATGTAGGTTCATGTAGGCAGTAGATGGTCAGGCACAGTTGACGTTTCGGTTCTCGTGATGCGGCATGCAAGTGGACTCGTAGATGGAAAGAGCGAGGCGTTGGATGCTCCTTCTGCGCCGACGCAGAGAAATCCATCTTGGCCGATTTCGAGGAAGGACCAGATCCATCTTCGAGGGAAGGAGCAACCTGAACCTCGTGATCCCGTGATCAGGCCCATTACTACGTCAGAACAGCCCGCAGAAGAAATCCGTAGAAAAAATCCGTACTCCGTAGAAGAAGTCGGTCACCATCACCACTGCATCCATCTTCCATCCACTGCAGCCTCATCCCAGAGGCGCTGAAGAGCAGATTTGTCATGTTTCGTCGTCGTGAGTTTTGGTGTATCCTTTCCTGGCCCTCGTTCGCAAGCACCGCGGCCGCGGCCGTGGCTCGCCGTCGTTGCGCAACATGTCGAACAGTGTCCAGCACAAGTGCCGACGGCTCTCTCCCCTCTCGTCGAGATCGTCGCAAAGGCAGACAGACGCGGCCCCGCGTTTAATTGCTCATCAAGGCGCGCGTGATGATGCGTTGCACCGCAGCAAACTCGGCATGCGCCGCCGTCGCGAGCGTCATCTTGTCAAACTGGGGCCCCATCGGGTACCCGACCTCAGCCCAGAAGAAGCCCCAGTACAGGTCCGTCTCCTCGCCCTTGCTATGCACCTCGCCACGCTTGTGGAGCGGTAGCCGGTCAACGTCCTTTTCCGTCTGCTCCTTGATCAATGCGACATACCACTGCGTGTCGAGGGACGAGTCAGCCGGATCGTCCAAGACCGTCTCTCATCGCTGGCTGAACAGGTGGGGGAGGGCTGTGGAGGGAGTTAGGAGGTATAGAGGCTGGGAGCAACAGAAAGGACAAGAATACAGACAAAAAAAAAGAAAGGAAATCGCCCTCACCTCGACGACGTCGGCGGGGACGCCCGGCTTGATGGTCAGCGCGTACTGGTGTCGCCAGCGCCGCGCAAACGGCGGCTGGTCGTACAGCTCGATCTCATACCATTTCAAGTCCCCCAGATACGCAATGTCGTCCTTCATGCACGGCGTGAACCCGAAACAGGTCATGCCCGCAGAGACGAGGCGCTTGAGAAGCCCCGGGTTGAGGTCGATCCCCTTGTCAAGCTTGCCCTTCGGAACGGGCTCCTCCTTTCTCTTCCTGATCGCCTTTTTCAGACTCCGGATCATCGCGCATGTCGCCTTGTACAGGGCCTGGCGATGCTCGATCGTGATGCAGTCCGCCATGTACCACGGGAACTTCTTGAGCGTGCTGATCATGGACTCGTACGATCGCTGCGGGCACTCGCGCGAGTACGGAGACTGCAAGTGCGAGAACAAGGCGTGTGAGCAAGAAGCTGATCTCCCAAGCATTCCTTTCGCGCGTCCATCCTTTCCTTCGAAGCACAGGTGGACATGGGGGGGACATCAGCAGGCGGCTCGACTTACTCGTCCTGGGCGTTCGGCATGCTTGGTGAGCATGACCATCTCCTCGACGCTGATGAACCCCTTGAAGTGGTCCCACGGCTCGCTGAGATTCAACGGCTTGAACACGGGCCACGGCCCGTTCCAGTAGATGCCCTTGGCCCTCGGGAACAGATCCCCCATCAGGTGCCCCTGGCTCGAGATCTCGATGTCGATGATACGACCCCCCAGGCGGCCCGGACGGCCGATCGCGACATTCTCCTGGTGTCTCTTGACGACTCGCATGGCGTCTTCGACGGTGACGAACTCGACGTAGGCATCCATCGTCTTGTGCGAGACCCGCTCCATGATGATATGGACGCCCTCGTCAACGTCATTGAGGATGCGGCTGCCACGTCCGACAAGCGCAATGATCTCGCAACGTCTGCAAGAATAGGGGATCTGTGGCGGAGAGAAAGGAGAGTCAGCCATGGACAGGTCTTCAGGACGGACTTGACACACACAAAAAGGCACAAGAGAAGGGAAGGGGGGGGGGGGGGAACAAAGGCGAACAGGAAAGAGAGGGCAAGGGGCGAACAGGAAAGAGAGGGCAAGCAATGGGGAGAGACTCACATTCTTCATCTTGATGACACCCCAGTGCGCCGGCTTGCACTGCTTGACCGCCTCTATGAAGGGGAAGTTGTCCGGAGAAAGCCCCTCGATGACGGTCGGTCTTCCGGACGGGTTGCAGATCAGCCTCAGGAGCCCCTCGGAGGGCGCTGGAGTCGCGCCCCCGCGGACGGTCAACTGCATGTTCGAGGCATTCGTCTTGGCGACCCTGGTGAGAGCCACAGGGGCAGGGCCATGCTTGAAGCCATTGTGACCATTCGCAGGTCTGATGCTCACAAGAGCCTGCGAGGGAGCATTCTGCGGGGCAACCTGCGAGGGAGCCACAGGCGGGGACGTCTGCAGGCACACCTGCAACTGATTCTGGGGGGCCGCCGGCGGCGGCGAGAATAGAGCCTGCGAGGAGACTTGCGGCGGGATCTGGGCGGGCGGCCGCGGCGTCGAGAGAACCTGCGACGCAACTTTAGGCGCCGGCGGCTGGAGCGCCTGCGTGAGGGCCTGCGTGAGAACTTGCGAGGGACGCGGCGTCGCGCTGAGCTCGAACCGAGGGGGCGGTTCATTGGTGATGCCCGCGCCCACGGCACGCGGGAGAGCACCCTCGCGCGGCGTCTCCTCCGAGCCCATGGTCAACATGCTGGGAGCCGACCCGGGATACGGAAATCCATGGGCGTTGACCGCGCTGCTAGGCCGATGCGTCGGGGTCCGGTCCGGGTCCATCGCGGCCGGGAGGTAGCGCAATTGCGCTAGGGACATGCCAGGCAGGCTCATCACGGTGGCAATGTTCGGGTACTCCGTCGGGGAGGTCACCGCGGAGGAGGCGTTCGTCCCGGCGGAACCCCCCTGGGGCGAGGTCGTCCCGGCGGCGGGGCCCGCTCCGCCCGAGGAGGAGGAGGGGCTCGCGAGGCCGAAGAGGCCGGACGCAGGGCTCATCACGGGGCCGTCGGGCATGCCGGTGGGGAAAACGGGAGGCAGGGCCGGAGGGAAGAACATGCCCGCGGACGGATGAGCAGCTACCGCCGCCGCCGCGAGCTGGTTGCGGAGGAGGTGGCAGCATCTCTCGTAACTGTTGTTGCCTCCCATGACCTGGGTCAGCATGGGGCCGGTCGTGGGGAGGCTGGGGGGCTGGCCGCATTGGTGCGGCGGCAGCACCGGGTGTGGGAAGCCTTGGGCGTCTCCCGCGGGGTCGGCAGTGTGAATCGGGCTCTGCTGGGGGGTTTGAGGAATCTGTGGCCCGGAGGTCTGGACTTGCTGCTGCTGCTGGACCTGCTGCTGCTGCTGCTGTTGCTGGACATGCTGTTGCTGCATTGGCTGAAGCATCTGCTGCTGTATTTGAGCATGGCCATGCACCATGTTGACGTTCTGCGGCGTTTGGAACTGGGGATTCTGCTGCTGCTGCTGCTGCTGCTGGGGCATCATTTGCTGGGGCATCATCTGCTGAGGATACGGTGGCAGTTGGCCCTGGGGGTACTGGAACTGCGGGAAGGGGTACTGCCCCAGCGGAGGCTGGGGCATGGTCGCCATCTGATGCTGCTGGAACTGGGCGAGCTGCATGTGGGCGTTCTGGTGCTGTTGCAATTGCTGCAATTGCTGCAGTTGCTGCTGCAAGAGATGCTGCTGGATCAGGGTGTCGTGTGGCTGCTGGATCTGGGCGGTGTTGTCTTGCTGCTGGGACCGAACGATCTGGTGTTGCTGCTGGGACTGAACGGCCTGTTGTTGCTGCATCTGATGATGATACTCGACTCCCTCCGGGTTCACCTGAGACTGAACCTGCTGCGGAATGCTCTGCGGTTGCAGACCCTGACCATGCGGCTCCCCCCTTGCGACGGGATCCTGGCCTTGAGTCCCTGGATGTCCCTGGATGGGCGTCTGGAACTGCGCGTTCTGTATGCCCGAGTCGGCGACGTTGTGCTGGATCTCAGTCCCGGGAGCTTGGCTACCATGTGCCACGTTGGCTGGCTGACCTCCCTATGGTGCAGCAGCAGCAGCAACAGAGACGCCTGCAGCAGAAGCAGCAGCAGAGGTCCTGGGAACGGCCTCGCTCTGGGGAGAGTTGCCTCCGCCGAGGGCCAGCGAGAGGAGATTGAGGACCGCTTCGTTGCCCTGCCCATCACCGGGGGCGGTCTGGGCGTCCGCAAGGGGTGGCCACAGCTGCCGGTGATCATTCTCGAGAATGACGGGGGGCGGGGCCTGAGTGGGCGCGTTGACTTGCGGCTGCTCCTTGACGGTGTCTGCCGGAACATTCTGGTTTTGGACGGGAGCAGAAACTGCGGGGATGGATTGAGCTGGCGATGGGCCATGCTGCCTGCGCTCGTTGTGGTCGCGACGAGAGCCATTGGCAGGACCTGTGGGAATCTTTTGGCCTTCATTTTGATTCTGTTGGCGGTTGCTGTTGTTGTTGTTGCTGTTGTTGTTGTTGTTCACGCTGCCGGTGGTCGTGTTGCTCTTGTTGTTGCTGTGATTGTGGAATTTCTTGCCCTGTGCCCCAGGAGGAGCGATGGGGCCCCATCTGGAGCCCCTGAGCTGGTCGTTCCTAGCACTCGGAGGTCTTTGAGGCGCCGTCCACGGGCCGTTCTGCTGCGTCCTGGGCGCGTCCTTCTTGCGACCACGTCTCTGGTTCTTGTTCGCAGGACCGGTAGGGATAGTCTGGTGCTTATATCTCGTGAGCCAGACATTTCCCCTTGCCGCAATTAAAAAAAAACGCTCGAGATGCAACAACTCACTGGAAGGGGAACGGTAGGGTTGGACTGCGGAACCCACGCGCGAGTGGCGGGGTTCAGGCTGCTGCGCGGCGCATTGCCTTGGGTCTCCGGGTCGTGGGTGTACCCGCTGTCGGAGTCGACGTCCGGGAACGCGGGGGAGTTGACCTGGCTCCTGAAGCCGTCGGACGGGAGGCGCGTGTCTATGGTGATTTGGAAGTCATCGGGGGAGGCCTGGGAGTCCCGAGGGAGGACGGGCACGCGAGGACGCTCGGGCTGCTCAAGCTGCTCGGGTCCTGGATCGAGGCCCTCGCGCGGGGCGCGGGGATCGGCCGCAGAGCCGGCGTCCGGGAGGGCGATGCCTTGAGACCGGAGCATCTGGGTCAAGGTCAGTCACGAATGAATTTTTGTTTTTTTCCCCTCCGGTCCGGGAGGAGGCGAGCGGGATAAGAAGGCAGTCGAAGAGATCTCTCAGTCACGATGATGATGAAAGAGCGAATGAGGGGAGGAAGAGGTTGCGAGTCGGGGGATGAGGTGAACAAGGACAATACGAGGAGAGGAGGAAAGTATGGAAGGAAAGGAGATCAATCGAGATGATGACGAGGGGGCGATGACTCACGACGGCGGAGCGAAGCGAGCGCAAGGGGCTCTCTCTTTTTCTCTCTTTTGGCAATGATGATGCTTTGACGAAGTCTTGGTGTGTGGCTGGTTTGAAGCGGGCTTTTGAAGCTTTTTTTGAGGAACGCGAACGATGGAAATGCAGAGTGGTGTATGCAGGGAACGAGGGGGGCGCTGAGATTGCGATTTCTGGAAATGAGTTGACAAGATAGAGAAGGGAATGATCGGAAAGAAGAAAGGAAGAAGAAAGAAAGGAAGAAGAAGGGGAGAGAAGGGGAGAGAAGGGAAGAGAGAAGAACAGAAATGAGAGCGAGTGGGTTAGGGATGAGAAAAGAGAGGGGGAGAGTAAAGCGAAAGGTGAACAAGAAAATTGATTGAGAGGAAGACAGAGAGAGGAGCACGGAGAGAGGAAGAGAGGATGGGACAGGAGGAGAGGGTTGAAACGACAGAAGTCAAATCGAAATGCTAGATAGGGGAACAGGAATTAAGACCTGGCCTAGGGCAGAGAGAGAATATTTTCTTCATGCCCTGTTATTCTTCTTGGACACTCAAGTACTGACTGCCTAGGATTCCAGCAACTGGCCGAGGGATCGAAGAGCTACCAGCAGCGGCTAGCCTGCTCGGATCGACTGCTCGGTAGCAGGGGTATGAAACGTGAAACCGAGCAGCAGAAGATGAATGGCAGAAGATGATCAGCATACGATGAGCAGCAGCAGCAGCAGCAGCAGAAGACGAATGTGCGAAAGATGAAGTAGGTTGGTTTGGAGGGGGAAAGGGGGGGCGTTCCGTGAATGTGATTGGTGGGGGAGAAGAAGACTTTGGTCAGGGGGGGAGGGTAGCAGTTTTGGGGGCAGACGATGGGCTGGTGTGTGCTGGTAGGCAGCCGGGGGGGGGGACATCATTGTCTGCTGAAGAGGCAGAAAAGGGAGCAGAAGAGGCAGGAGAAGAAGAGGCATAAGAGGGATAGATGCAAGAGAGTTCGAAAGAAGGGGGATAGATAGAAGAGGAAGAGACAGACAAGAGACAGACAAGAGAAGGGAAAGGAGCAGAAGAATAAGAGTCGAAGATGATAGAAGAGGCAGAATGAGGCAGAATGAGCAGGATGAGGCAGAATACGAGCAACGAGGAGAGGTTCAGACGAAGACTAGTGGTCGAAGAGTCTGGAAGGGGGTTTCGATATCAAAAGACGACATGCTGATTAGGAGGACACGAAGCAAGTGAGCAGGTGGGCTGTCTTGAGGACGCAATACTCGTTCGAGGGTCGGTTTCGGCATTGTCTGCTCATGAGTGCGACCCGATGCTCTATGGCGTGAGGCTTCTGCGCTGACTTGGTGATGCGGCGTCGAAAATGGAACACCTCCTTGTTCGCCTCCCCTTCTCCCTGAAATTCTGCCTCTTCCCCAAAGAGGGAAGGATCCATTTTTCTCTGCGGTCTCTGCCCTTTCGAACACTGACAAGGCAGAAGCTGATTTCGTGTTGCAGGACCAAAATGGCATCATAGAAACAAGAGCATACTTTGGAGTACCGGTATCAGAGGATGACTGTGTAGGATATATTGTCTTTGCTGGACCGGTTGAAGTCCTGGGTCTCCTGTGCCGGGTCTGTTTGGTCATCCGTGCCGGCTCATTTGTGCTAAACCGCTCGTGCTGGGTCTCTCAATCTGGGTCGTTCGTGCTCGGTCGTTCATGCTCGGTCATTCGTGCTTAGTCGTTCGCGCCGAGTTTGCTGGATCTGTCATGCGCGATCGTTCGCGCTGGGTCGTTCGTACTGGACTCGAGTAAGTCAAACGGAAGTGAGAATCATTGATATGGACGGTGATGTTGGCAATCTCCTCTTCAACGATGCGATCCCAGGCTCCCCGCTCGGAAGCTCAGGCATGGGTCAATCGTCCCGAGCTTCCGCAACTTGTAGACTCCAGCGTCTCGACGGCGTTTTGGGGGGTCACAGTGATATCCGAGGAATTCTATCTCAGGGTCAGAAATTTCTGCAGAATCACGGTCAATGATCATATGGCAGGACTTGAGTGGCGCTCGAGTATGTATATTTTTTTTGTCTTCATTACGCTCGCAGCTGGCTCTTGATATTTTTGATGAGAAAAGTGAGAAGAAAAAAAAGGAGAAGAAAGTAAGCGTATGGCCCGGTCCATCCACATCGATGATCATCGATTTTTCTCTGTGAGATGAGACATAGCCCTGCCTTTGGGGGAAATTCTAGTCGAACTGTGGAGAAATGTCAGTGAAGTGTTGAGAGCGAGGGGCATTTTGCGAAGATCAGGAGCAGGAGCTGGAGCTTACGGGTGTGAGGAATGATTCGGCCACGAAACGTGCTCTGGCATTGAGCTGCAAAATTGTTAGCGGGCATGTGGGGATCGTGACAGACCAAATGGCTGTCTGTCTACGGCAAGTTGGTGGGGGCCGTACGAAGAGCTTCATCTCGGAGATTTCCTTGTCGACCTCCTCCATGAACTGGATGATGAAGTCGACCAGCTTGTGCTTGAGCATCTCCTCGGTGTGGAAGTTGGTTATTAAGAAGGAGATGTCGTAGCCCTGAAGACGCGGTTGTCAGCCTCTATGGGTCGCCTGGTCTCGAGAGAGAGAGAGGGGAAGAGGAAGAGGGGGAGCCCCTACCTGGATCGGTTTCCTCCGCAAGATGAAGAAGGACTCAGCGCGCTGCGTGAGGAAGCGCGTGAACTTGTGTACCAGGATGTTCTCGATCTCGTCTGCCTGCTTGATCTTGATGCTGATGCGGATCGAGTTGATGCTCGGCTCGATGAGGACTCGCTCGTTCTCGTTACGCGCAATGGTCAGGGGCGTGAGCAGCACCTCGGGCGAGCTCTGGGCCTCGATCTCGGGGACGTTGTGGCGCTCCGACGTCTGCGAGGCGAAGTCGGATAGCGTCAACGCGGCCGTGAGGCTGCTCCGCACGCATTGCAGGTACGGCCGTAGGGATTGGGACTATGGGCGTCGTCATGCCGTGTTAGCTGTCTGTCTGTCTGTCTGTCTGTCTGTGGTGCAGTGGCGGCCGTCCAGGAGGATCGCATCACCGAGTGCCTGGATAGGGCCGAGGAAGAGGAGCCACGGGGTAGGGAGAGAAGGCGGACCATGGCTGCTTCGTGAGAGAGAGAGAGAAAGGGGGGGGGGGGTTCCCCTTGATCACAGTTGCGCTTATGCGTTCGTGCGATTGCGCGCGAATCGGTCGTGGAGGCGCTGCAGTGGATGGAGAGCGGATCAGTAAGGATGCTGTTCTCTCGAGGACGGGGTTTGGGGATCGTACGTATGGAGCAGGTTGAAGCTCAGCCGGATGGCACGCTGAGCCGGGCTGGAGGAATCGGCGGGGTTCCAAACACGGACAGCACAAGGCCCGACTTCTCTGGGGGTGGGGCTGTTGCAATCTACAAGTACGAGACTAGGGTGAGTACTGCGTACACGACTGCTGTTAGCAAGTGAGGCGCATCAGCCATGCCGGGGCTGGGGGGGGGGATTCGTCTCCTCGGAGGAGCTCCATGGTAGGGAAGCCAGCTGTCCGTGCGAGGCGTCGTGTTCGTACCTGTCTGATGGAGATATGAAAGGAGGTACTATAGATAGGTATCGATGGAGCAACAGACGGCTCAATGGGCAGCGAGACTCGCTGCGGTGGTGATCGTCGTCGTCGTCGTCGTCGTCGTCGTCGTCGTCGTCGTGGTGATGGCTCGACGTCGGCAGTGGCTGAGCGGGATGAAGCTCTGAGTGGAGGCGCTGGTAGCACGTGCGTGACCACGTGATTGCGAGCTCTCGGCTGAGTCATTCTCAACCCCACTTTCTCGCCTGGATGGATGAAGCCGCGAACATCCCGAGCTTTCATGTTCTCTTCTTCTCCGTCTTTGGACCGCGATGCACGCGCCACCGTCATCCAGGATCGACCCCAGCACGTCCATCAGGTACCACTGCCGTGACGCAGCACGATCCGAGGGGTTCTGCGGGTTTCCAGCGTCAACCTGTCCCGCCAACGCCCTCCCTGCTCGCCATTCATAAAGCAGCGCCAGCCTCATCCCCAGCTTCTCGCCAGCTACTCCGTACCTCTAGCTCTTCTCTCACTTCCTCAGACCGGATCCGATTCCATTGTCATTGTGAGCGGGGATCGAGCGAGCACAAGAACGAGCATTGGTACTCCTACCTACATTACAATCGCCCTACTCGCGAAGCTCTCCAGGGTCCTCCTGAGCAGGCATTGACGTGACCAGCATGGCTTCTGTGACAGGTTCGTGCCATGATACCATCCCCCCCCCGTTGCCTCCCTACCCCTCGTTCTCCCCCAACGGGTTACGGAGTAGTACTCCGTAGTGGGTACGAGTAATCGCAGCATCTTGTCTTCCGGGTCTTTGCAGATCTTGGGCTACCGGTGGGATGCTTGTGTCAGTGTGGCTGATTCACGATTTGCTGACATCGTCTTCCCCTCTGTCGTCAACAGTCGTCGTCAAGCACCAGGGGAAGAAGTACGAGGTGGAGGTAGACCCGTCGTCGACGGGCGAGGACTTCAAGTACCAGCTCTTCAGCCTCACCAACGTCGAGCCCCACCGGCAGAAGATTCTCCTCAAGGGAGGCCAGTTGAAGGATGACGCCGACATGGGCAAACTGGGCCTCCGGCCCAACCAGCAGATCATGATGATGGGCAGCCCCAGCGACAGCGGCAACGACCTCGTCCGCCCCAAGGAGCCCGTCAAGTTCGTCGAGGACATGACCGAGGCCGAGGCCGCGCAGCAGGTCGGCGCCATCCCGGCCGGCCTCGAGAACCTCGGCAACACCTGCTACCTCAACGCCTCCCTCCAGGCCCTTCGCTCCATCCCCGAGCTGCAGACCGCCCTGGGCGAGACGGCGCGCGGCCCGCCCTCCTCGGGTCTCGACCTCAACATGTCGAGCGTGGACCTGTCCGTGTACCTCGCGCAGCTGTTCGACAAGATGAGCAACACGCAGGAGGCCATCAACCCGACGCGCTTCCTGTCCGCCCTGCGGCTCGTCTTCCCGCAGTTCGCCGAGAAGGCCAAGACGCACAACGGCTTTGCGCAGCAGGACGCCGAGGAGGCCTTCTCGCAGATCGTCCAGCAGCTCAAGCAGCGCGTCAACGTGCGGGACTCCCCCGACGCCGCGCCGGTCTCGTTCGTCGACAAGTACATGGGCGGGGAGTTCAGCTCCGTGATGGAGTGCGACGAGCAGGAGGCCCGGGACGGAGGGGAGGCACCCGTGACCGCGAGCGACCCCTTCCTCAAGCTCAACTGCCACATCGACGGCCAGACGAACCACCTCCGCGACGGGATCCTGGCGGCGCTGAGCGAGAAGATGGAGAAGCGGTCCGAGGTGCTGGGCCGCGACGCGGTGTACACCAAGAAGTCCAAGATCACGCGCGCGCCCAAGTACCTGACGGTGCACTTCGTGCGCTTCTTCTGGAAGAAGGAGACGAAGAAGAAGGCCAAGATCATGCGCAAGGTCACCTTCCCCCAGGAGCTGGACATCGTCGAGTTCTGCTCCGACGACCTGCAGAAGGCGCTGATCCCCGTCCGCGACAAGGTCCGCGATATCCGCAAGGACGAGGAGGACATGGAGCGCGCACGCAAGCGCCGCAAGAAGTCGCACAACCCAGACGACATCCCCGGCGGCTCCGCCATGAAGCTGGAGAAGGAGTCGAAGCAGTACAAAGACGAACAAGAAAAGAAAGGTGGACAGCAGCAGCAGCAGCAGCAGCAGCAGCAGCAGCAGCAGTCGGCTTCCACTTCTGGTGGCGACGGCGACACCGTCATGGGCGAGACCTACAAGACGGACGCGCAGGTCGAGGCCGAGAACGAAGCGGCCATCGTGGCGGCGAAGAAGGAGCTGCACGCGCTCATCAGCCCGAAGCTGCGGGACGACGCGGGCGCGAACCAGTCCGGGCTGTACGAGCTGCGCGGCGTCGTGACGCACCAAGGCGCGAGCGCGGACAGCGGCCACTACACGGCGTACGTGAAGAAGACGGGCAGTGTGGACCCGAAGACGGGCAAGCACGAGGCCGAGGACGGGAACTGGTGGTGGTTCAACGACGACCGGGTGACGGAGGTGACGGTGGACAAGGTCGAGGCGCTGGCGGGCGGGGGGGAGTCGCACTCGGCGCTGATCCTGCTCTACAGGGCGATTGCGCTCCCGGGCTCGGATGGGATCTCGGAGTAGAAAAGTCTCGGTCCGTGGCCTGCAGCTGATCCATTGATGGGGGTACATTGATACACTGATTCAAGGGGGCATTGATCCATGGATGGATCGATCGATGGGCTCGACCGATCCACAGATGCGGGGATCCAGACTGGGAGGCTGAGTGGTAGTCAGTCAACACACACATTCACGGTCCCATGTAATACGTGACACGCAAGTGAAAGAAGGCACTCCATAAGAGTCCTACTTTTCCAAGTTTCTCGCTTTTCTCTCTCTGCTATGGTCCCTATGACCTAGATGAGGCGTCTTCGCTTTGCCTCCTCCTCTCCTCCGCCCTCTTCCCCTCCCTCTCCCTCTCCCTCTCTTTATCCCTCAAGCCCTCGCGGAAGACGTCCAGCTTCCTCTGCATGATGCTCCGCTGCTCGAGGAGCATGGCCTTCCTGGCCTCGAGCATGGCGATCTGGTCGGTGGGCCTGATGGCCCTGAACTCGTGAATTGCCTGGGGGGGGGGGCGGGGGGGTGGATTAGATGTGTGAAGCTCTTGTTTTGAAATCTTCTCTCTGGTGCGGATGGAGGACGGCCAGGGGTCAAGGGAGAAGGACGGGAAGGTGTGAAGGAAGAAGGAAGAAGGACAAACGAGTGTGAGGGGAAAGAAATGGACACATGTGGAAAAGGGGGGAAGCAATTGACACATCTGAAAAGGGGGGGGGGCAGTGGATGCATTTTGAAATGGGGGACAACGGATAGGTCTGAGAGAGGGCAACAACCAGAAGCAGCAGCACAATGAATACCGCTGAGCCAGTCGCTCTCAGCCAAGCTCACCTCTTCCTTCTGCCGATCCGTCTTGAGCTGGGCGCCGGTGAGCGTGCCGACGAAGATGACGGCAGCGAAGGCGGCAGCCCAGACGCCGCTCTTGATCTTCTGCTGCCTCGTCCAGGCGGGCGACGCCATCAACGGGTCTCGGCTGCGAGGGCCGTAGGAGCCACGGGTACGATGCAGACTACTCGTGCGTGTCCGGCCAGCCGCGCCCCCCCGCCCCTAAGAAATCCAAGAAGAAATGGGGGGGAGAAAAGACCGACCCCAGGATATATGTGGGCCCCCTTGCTGTTTGGCGTACTGGTATGCCTCCTTCTCTCCTGCTGGTCTTCACGTCAGGCTGTCTGCTGCGTTTGTCATCGTGGATGTGGAGGGTCTAGTCCGTAGTAGGTAGAAGCTTACGAGGCTGGGGCTGAGGCTGGATTGCGCGGTCGTGAGGGCGAGCACCTGGGTGGAATTGCCAGTCGGGAGGGCCTGGTGGCGAATCAGGATGGGAGCTGTCTGGGGCTGGGAATCTGGGACGTTGAGACGCTGGGCGGTGGGAGGCTGAGAAGTTGGAGAAGTCGGACGTGGATGCAGCGATGCAGATGCAGCGATGCAGCGATGCAGCGATGCAGCGATGAGGCGATCGCCGAGATGGAGGGCGGGGGGTGGATTACATAATGCACAGTCAAGGATCAGTCAGGGCGTCCGAGGACCAGAACGATGGATCTCTGGGACTCGTGAAGGACACGATGGATGAGATGATAGATTTCGTAGGTCTGGGCGGAGTACTCCGTACGAGTACTCGTATCAGCAGGGACAATCGACTTCTGCATCGGATGATGTTGCGTTCGATCGTCTCTCGTACGATGAAACTTGAAGCTGGGGCATGAATTCATGTACGGAATATGTTCATGTTCATGTTGGGAGATTCAATGTGAGGGCGTCGGAATGGGAGATGTGCAGGGTAGGCGATGGATCAGGCGACGGCTCGCGCGGCGATCGTACGTTGAACATGAACACGAACATGAACGTGAACCCATCCCCGGCTTCAATCGCCATGTCTGCTCGCCTCCTGGAAGACACGACCTGGACGTTCGATCGATGCAACTCTCCCCCGGCACTGCTCCGTACTGGTACTACTAGTGGTAGTAGGTTGACAGATATCCTGACACGAAGTGATGCATCGCGCAACCCCTCACCCCGTCGCTCCCGCTCCCACTACTCCGACGTACCTGCGCTAACCTCCCACCCACATAGGCCACTTTGACCCCCCCCCCCCCCTCGATCCATAAGAACCTCGACCCTCCTGCTCCGTACAAGACCTACCTTCTCTCGCACTCGATCGCCATATCTTTCTTCTCTGAGACTGGAATCGTTCATATCGGAATGCAGAGATAGCAAGGAACCCCCCCCCTCTATACGGAGTACAACACCCCGCTTCCAGCTTGCTTCGTCCTGGCTACGACCTCGCCATCCACATACATATCATATACCCCGTGCCGCCATGACAACCCCCCGAGTCTTCATCGTGCGTCATGGAGAGACAGAGTGGTCCCTCAATGGGCGGCACACGGGCCGGACCGACATCCCCCTGACGGCCAACGGCGAGAAGCGCGTCCGCGCCACGGGCCAGGCCCTCGTCGGCGATGACCGCCTCATCGTGCCCCGAAAGCTCTCTCACATGTGAGTCTGGACATGCAGACAGGCAGACATGCAGACAGGCAGACAGGCAGACAGGCAGGCAGACAGACAGGCAGACAGGTAGACAGGCCAGGCTGGTTCGGGTCATCAGTTCCCCTTTACCACCCAAAAGTCTGGGTTTCGTTCTTCCGAGGAGGATCTCTCTCTCTTTCTTCGTTGCTGGCGCCTACCCTCTCATCCATCGTCGCATCTCTTCTTCCTCCTCTCTATTACGGCCTGGACGACCACACGTCGGGGCCCGCGTCGGCTGCTGAATCTGGGACTGCTCGCGGCCGGGCCTCGGGTCGCACAGCATCATGTTTGTCTCTGCTTCGTCCTCGAGTGAGAGGGTGGTCAAAGAGGCGGGGACCTGTGGCTCTATCCAGCACCACTTCACTCGAGCGCAGCACTGCTCTCGCAATCCCCCCCTTCCCACCCCCCCCTCTTTCAACCCTTCCTCAACACCTGCATATGTCGTGTCACGACCCTGTCCCGTCTCGTGTGACCCTCCTTCACGCCCCTTTTTCTGCTCATCCTCGCCATCTCCAGGTAGTGCCTGGGGGCGTGTCCCGGCCTAGATGGAACGAACGACGTCGTGACACGCGTCCGCGTCCCGCGTCCTCGGCCTCACGGGTTCAAAATGATGGCAAACACGGCGGCGGGCGCAGACAGGTACATACACAGGCGTCTACACACACAGACACACACAAGAGAGAGAGAGAGAGAGAGAGAGAGAAACACACCCCTCTCACAGGAGGCCGCACAGGAGTCATGCGCGCATCCCCTCCCCGATTCCCGTCGGGACGGGACTCTGCAGAGGGACTCTGCAGATGGTGGACAGGGGGACGGGAAGCGGAAAGAGATGAACCAGATGAATCAAGCAAAGAAAAGAAGGAGATCAGAGAAAGGAAACTGACTTGTTTCTCGCAGCTACGTCTCCCCCCGGAAGCGTGCACAGCGGACTTTCGAGCTCCTCAACCTTGGATGCTCAGACCGGCTCCCCTGGCAGGCGCACGGAACTTGTCCCGACGAGGGCCGCGAATGCGATGCGCGCGTCGAGGTCACGGAGGATATCCGGGAGTGGGACTACGGCGACTACGAGGGCATTACGAGCCCGGAGATTCGGAGGATGAGGGCGGAGCAGGGAATTCCAGGGACGTGGGATATCTGGAGGGACGGGTGTCCGGGCGGCGAGTATGTCCCTCTTCTCCCTCTTCTACCTCTTCTCCCTCTTCTCCCTCTTCTCCCTCTTCTTCTCCCGACTTCCCTTCTTCTTCGTCCGGCCTTGCTTCTCCTCCTGCACCCTTTCTTGATCTCACTTTTCGGCTGGTACAAGGGGAAAGTTTTGTCCATCAAGATGCAAATCACGGCCGAAAAGGGAACCACTGGGCCTCCCATTTGCCAAGAAAACTGCCCTCAGAGGACCATCACCGGGCAATCCCAAGAGCCAAGGATTCAACCAGGCACATCGACTGAAAGACATCCTATCCCGCTCTGCTAACGCGCAAACTGTAACCAGGAGCCCCGAGGACATCACCGCCCGGCTCGACAGGCTGATCGCAGAAATCCGCGACAAATTCCACCGCCCTGTCCTCGACAAGGACGCCAAGGGCCCCCCGGGCGGGGGCCACACGGGCGACGTGCTCATCGTCGCGCACGGGCACATCCTGCGAGCCTTCGCGATGCGCTGGGCGGGCATGGCGCTGCGGGACGGGCCTGCGTTCCTCCTCGAGGCGGGTGGTGTTGGGACCTTGAGGTAAGACGGAGATGTTCCTCTGGCGTGTGATTGTGCGCGCGATCGTGGGCAGGGACTGACATTGTTGTTCTTTGCAGCTACGAGCATCGTAGTATTGAGGAGCCGGCGATTCTGCTAGGTGGGGCTTTTACGGTGGATGTGAAATAGGGAGGACGTGGGGGTTGGGGATGGAGGATGAGGACTGGAGTTGCAAAGAGGGGATGAGTGTCAAAGTGCAGGGGAATGGAGACGAGAATCAGAGCGCGAGGTGCTAGAGGCTCCGCGTAGATGCAACTTCCGCTTTTACAGACCTCGGACCACCTCATGACGCTACATGTAGATAGATGTGCGGACGGAATTCATGGCCGACTTGTATTAAGTTGTACTCTGACGACTGATCAAATATACTACAGTGATGTACTGGATGGGCTCTTGTCGCTTCTGTTGCTGCTACCACTCCTCGATCAGGCCTTGACGCCTCTCGCAAAGAAGACCTTGTAGACGGTCTCCCGGGGCTTCTGCTCCACATGGGGCTTCACAGGAGCATTGGCGCCAGCATACTCATGGCCGTACCCATTGTGAGCGCGATGACCACCGTGAGCACCATGAGCACCATGCCCGGCGTGTCCTCCATGTCCCGGATGGCCGCCGTGATCATGCTCATGCGCATGCCCATGTGCATGCCCGTGCCCGCCCATAGCCTGGTGCGAATGCGAGTGCGACTGCCCGCCCTTGAGCACGATCTCCTGGTCGAGGATCTTCCAGCGGAAGTCTGTCCCCGCGCCGGCGTCCTTGAAGAGTTTGTGCATCTGCTCCTTGGAGAAGCCGTTGTGCGGGACGCCGGCCATGGGCTGGTCGGGGTGGTGCGGGAGGAGGTCGATGATGAAGAGGACACCGCCGTAGGAGAGGCGCTCGACGAGGCGCTGGGCGGCCATAAGGGGGTCGGCGAAGTGGTGGAAGCCGAGGGCGACGCCGACGAGGTCGAAGTGGAAGAACTTGGGGCCGGAGAAGGCGGCGGGGCGGGTGTCGCCTAAGGCGAGGAGGTTGCCGAGGTAGCCGGATCTTTGGTCGGGGTTGAGGCGCTGTGCGAGAGGGGGGGTTGGGAACAGCTAATTAGCCTGGAGGAAATCAGGGGCATGGCACCATCTGTTCTTGTATTTTTTTGGGCCATGTTTCCTTATGTCCGGGTGAAGCACTTACGCGACTTTCGGCTTTGGCGTTATAGTATGTGATCATGTTGGTGGAGACGTCGATGCCAATGGCTTGGCTCACTTCGTGTTCGAGTGCCTTGTGATGCGGGAGAGTGTTAGAGAACTTGCGCTGCCAGAGGTGTTCGCGTGGGGTGGAGGGTCAAGGAGAACGATGAGGACAATGGGAAAAGGGGCTCTTACGTCCGACAACAGACCAGTGCCGCAGGCATAGTCGAGAAGACGGCCGCCTCGCTTGAAGTCGATGAACTCGCGGGACTCCTTCTGGACCTGCTCCACGAGGAAGCTGATGGTGTGATTATACCGGTCGTCATACTCAGGGGCAAGCCGGCTGCGATGAAGATGTCAGCCACAGAACAGCTCGTCAGTCGAGCCCCCGCCCACCCCCCACGAGCTCCCTCGATGCAAGACATCTAGCTCTCGATCAGGGGAAAAGGGGGAGGGGGCCAGGGAGAGCTGTCAGATTTCACGACTCACTTGAACAGCACCTTGTTGAGTCTCGCAATGTCGGACATGGTGGCGTAGAAATAGGCGAAGGCCAGACAGGTGATGATTCCGAGGATGGCGATGATTCTTCCTAGCATCACCTCTCTCCCCTGAACTGGTAGGTTCTCCCTGGAGGGAGGGTCACTTTTCTTCTTGCCGTCGAATGTGCGATTCGCGAAATTCACGCTCGCTTGCCGGGACTCCCGAGCCCTAATTCAAAATGTGAAGTCGGAAGGAGCGCCCCTTCTGTGATCGTGGCCTGAATCTCAAAGGAGGAAGGAGCACCCCGTGAAGATGGTTTCTCGTGGCAGGAGCGTCCGCTTCTCTCGCTTGCTCGATTTCAAACAAGATTTTCTCAGGAGGAAGGAGCAGACGGTGTCACTGTCAATGGCGATGAGGATGATTCACCATGGAGTTGGGATTCGAGGCTCTTGTCTATCGACTTCATTCACGCTTCCACTGTGCCTCGCGCGCCCATTTAAGATGGAGGCGGAGACTTCTCGGCTACTTTCCATGGCTACTACTCCGTATTTCTGCCTGATTACGAATCGCAGCGAAAAGTCGGCGATGCAGGAGAAAAAAAAAGGAGCGGCTGCCACGAGCTTCAACAAAATCCAATTCCCGTGGTCCCGATGAGGCCCTCCGCGAACATTTCGGAGCTCATCGAATGGAGGCAGCATGGTCAATATGAGAGCCGGGAAGGGGGAAGAACGGGCAGCAAGAGAGCTGAAGAAGGATGAGGCGGAAGGAGCGACGTTGAGGCTCAACTTGCCGCCGACGGGTGGGGCTGGACCTGGCGGGAATGGCCAGTCAAGGCGTCGAATCTGACACGCGGCCCGCCGAGCCAGGCCGAATCTACACAAGACCCTGTGCGAAAGCGACCCCCTTGCCTCCGCGCAGGAGAGCGCATTGGCACCGTCGACACACGGTGATTGGTCCCGTTTCGGGCTGCGGGCCCGGTCCTCAAGTGCTCTCCTCCCCCTTGGTCTAGGTACCTTTCCATTCTCCACAAGAACGATGAGGCTCTCTTCCCTCCCATCTGGGATTGTCTTCCTCCCGGGTGGTCCCTTCCCTTGTTCCGCTCCTGCCTTG
This sequence comes from Escovopsis sp. TC, assembly GCA_003055185.1. NCBI lineage: Eukaryota > Fungi > Ascomycota > Sordariomycetes > Hypocreales > Hypocreaceae > Escovopsis > Escovopsis sp. TC. The sequence goes on from NIGD01000001.1 coordinate 604,222, forward strand.
GTATGTCCTACTACTAGTACTAGTACTGGTAGATGGCACGGCGGAGAGGGCACGGAAGGAGCATGCCGGTCGAACAGGCGATCAGACATTGAGTCTGAAGGCGAAGCCGCGGGCAGGCGGGCGGAAGGGGGGGCAGGAACGGCTCGGAGGGGGGAAGGGGGTGGGAAGGAGCGAGACCTGTCGCGAAGGATCGAATGAGGAGGCAAGACGGGCCGAGACAGGGCACGCAGAAGCACGGAGAGAAAAGACACTCGGGGCCAAGACAACAGAGCACAAGGTACATGTACCTTCCATCCACGAGCCAAGACAGGACAAGACAGGTCAAGAGTCGAGACAGATCCAAGGCGAGACCTCTCCGCTCCAGACCGAGGCGAGACACCCGCACTCGCGCTGCGGACGAGTCCATTCTTGCGTGTTTGGAACCTTCTCCTCCCCGTAGTATGTGTCCTCCTCCTCCTCCTCCTCTTCCTCCACCCTCCTTAGCTTCGCACATGATCCGCTCGTCATGTCAATTCTCGCATTCGCCTGCGCCGCCCCTCATGCCGCCCTTCCTGCCGCCAACCCTTCCTTCCTTCCTTCCTTCCCTCCCCTCCCTGCCTCGTTCTTTCCTTCCTTCCTGCCTGCCGCATGCAGATGCGCGCACGCCCAGGCAGGTCTTACCCAGGCAGGTCTTACCCAGGCAGGTCTTACCCAGGCAGGTCTTACCCAGGTCGGCGCAGTTGCAGCATGAGGGAAGGAGCAGCCGTGGACGGCAGTTCCGAGCCCTCCGCATTCCGAATTCTGGGAAGATACGCCGACACGCCCCCTTCTCTCCCTCTGTCTCTCTCTTCCTTGCACTTTCTCCCCTCCTCGCCATCCCCTCGTTGCCTCTCTATCGTGATCCTCGTTTGCCTCACGCCTCACGCCTCACGCCTCACGCCCCTCGACCCAGCCAAGGCTCCCTCCACGAAGAAGACTGGCATGCTCTCGCGCAATCCTTGTCAGAGGGGTGGAGGGCGATGGGTGAAGAAGGGAGGGGCCAGAAGCCGAGATTCTCCGCCAAAGGTGGGTAGACCAGATCCATCCCGCTCCCCTTGGTAGATCTCCCCCTCCACCATGTCCCGCGTCTCCTCTCCCACGCCCGTGTACCTCTTCCCCTCGCACGGGACACGCAAGTCAAGGTGTTGACCAACTTGCAGCAAACATGCAGCGGAGGCGACGTGCGCCGTCGTCTGTGACGAGACGTGGCCAGATGCTATACGCAGATGGCGATGGGGGCGGCCCGACGTCTCGATAGCTCGACACAGTTGGTGAGCCGAGCCCCATTGCCAATGGCACGGGGACTCTGCGTGTGCGGCCACCTGAGGCAACGCTCGAAGCACCAATCTCTTCCCCCCCTTCTCTCTCTCCTCTTTTCCCCCTCTCTCCCTGTCTCTCTCCGTCTCGCTCTCATTTCTCCCTTTGTCTCTCCCCCAACAGGCAGCCACCGACGGCTGCTGACAATGGAGACCCCGAGGCGTTGGCGGATCACGGGTGTGATGGAGAATGCAGGTGCAAGAGCGCACCGTTCCGTCGTGCCCTGTCCTCTGAAAGCATGGAGCCAACGGACGGGATGGGCCTTCGGGTGGCTGCGGGTGGCGAGCCACGGGGCCTTGCCCGCCACCAGCGACAGTCTTGGGTGGGCTCGATCATCCCCCTTCGGAGCTCGCCGTCAGGCAGGAGGATCGCGGAAAGGTCATCATCCTCCAAGCTCACTTCAAGTTGGATTCCTGTCATTGGCACGTCGTCATCGACAGAAGCACGAGCGCAAGATCAGCACCAGCACCAGCATCGGCGCCAGCCCCCTGCGACATGCGATGGATATGACATATTGCGACGAAGATGCTTGTCCTATGATCTCAGCACGTCAGCAACAAGGACTAAACCAGCGCCAAGCAGGCAAGTGGCAAGTGAAGCTGTGTTGTGCCGCAAACAGATGGCGGCATCACAGGCGGCCGGCGGCACAGACGCCGCGTACATGCGTCCATTGTACATACATGCACATGTTGGACCGACCAAGAGCGCTGCAAGACTCCACATGCAGGCATACAGACGCTCCTAGCCTCGAATCTCCTGCGCAAAGTCCAGCAGGAAATGGAGTTGTGGCAACTTGCCAAATGCAACCCGGAGACTTGACCTGCTCTCGCCCACAGGAGCTTCCTTGGGTCTTCACCGCTGCTTTGCCGTCCCAAATTCACACAACTTCACCGCGCTCTATGGCGTTGTGGGCATGGACTTTCGGGCATGCTGCAGCGCGTCGTGCACTTGTGCGTGCGCATGTGCGTCTGCGAGAGCGAGGGAATCCTCGCCCTCGCCCTTGCCCTCGTCCTGGCCCTCGTCCCGATCCTCATGCGTTTGTGGATGGGTATGGGCGTGTGCGCGTGCGGTGTGACAATCTGCGCATGTCCTTCAGAGCTGCTCCTCGGCGGTCCCTTCATGGATCTGATTCGAGCGCCCATTACGCGATGCCTGTGCGGTGCATCGTTGCACCAAGATGCCTCGACATCCGGCTCCTCCATCCTGTGCGGGACGCGCATCTCTTTTTTTCCTCTTGGGCTGCCTCGGGAGGGGGAGCCCAGGTTGGTTTTTTTTTTGTTTGGGGGGGAGGGTGTATCGAAGGGTCGGACGATGGGACCCTGACGGGAAAATCTGTCAAAGCGAGCGCGGCGTCTGTCACTGATGCATCCACCTGCTCTGTTTGGTGCAGGTTCAAAACGTCGCGCACCTTCGGCTATGCTGCTCTGCTCCCGCGGAGATTGAGCTCCATGGTTCCTCGACGCGATGGAAGCCTTCCCAGGCAGAAGATTCCACAATTCATGCACATCGTGCCTGTGCAGGACGCCGGAAGTCGCCGTCTATTCCGCATTTTGAGGGGTAACCGTCCCCCCTTTTTTTTTCTCGAGGGTTGTCGAGGTCGAAGGCTGGGGATGGACAGACGCACTGCAGAGTACGGAGGTTTCCGTACGAACCTCCGAGCTTGTGCGTAGAAGATCCCGCAAAGACCGCTGCTTTCTGCCCTCCGATCTCGTCGGCTTGATGGGGGACTCGTACTCCGTACGGATGGCAATCTTGCATCTGGGGACATCGGAAATATGGGTACGAATGCTGAGCGGTGGCGAATGCAGCTACTGCCGTGTCTGGATAATATGCCGCACCAATCTCAACAACAATATCTCTCCGCCTATGCTCATATTATGGAGCACACGGAATCGCACAGGGGGCTGGGTTTCTGCACCAATCTTGGATCACATGGCGCTGGTTCAATGCAAGTACGGTAGGGGCTTACCGGTACTGGCACGGGTGCGGAATCTCTGACGTGGGCCACGGGGCACATGGAGCCCCTGATTGGGCGGAGACGACGTGGTCTGCAGACTTCGGATGGGCGCCAAACTGAATCAGACACAGCCGTGACAGATGAGCCTCATCTGCGAATGGGCCGAAGAAGGGACGGCCCTCCCCCTGAAGCAGACGGCCGCTGATGATCCCGTTGACCAACGCGTCCGGGGTCGGCGAGGGGCGCTGATCAAGGGAAGAGAAAAGGGAGACGGCAGCAAGGGGTTGGGATCTGCTGCTTGTCTTCGGTGCTGGTACCACGTACTCCGTACTCCGTACAAGTACTGCTGATGCTGATGCTGCTGCTACTGCTGGTGTTGTGATTTGTTGTTCCGGGGTCCCAAGAGTACACACTTGCGTCCTCGTCTGGCAGCAATTCTTGCCAGTCTCTTGATCCGCAGTTGCGACCCAACTATCTTACCAGGACGTGTGAGAACTGTGCGGGTACCAGTCGAGAGATGGGCCATCCCAGGCAGATACTACTGCATCGAGATTCCCCTCAATTCGGCGGCGGATACGAGATCGAGATCGAAGCCTTTTTGGGGGGTGGTGGGGAAGGGGGTGAGTAGTAGGGGCGGCGGCCCAGAGGAGAGACCAGAAGAACCGGGGAACACATCACACAACAAAGAGAGACTTTGCAAGCGTGTCACCTCACCAGCCATCTTTCTTCTCTTCTGTCTTCCTCGCCCCTTGCTGCTGCTCGGCCAGTTTGTTTTGTCGACGCGAAAAAGAGGACTCAATGGCGGGTGGTCGTCGAGAGCGGAGCCGCTTCTCCCCTCACTGCCTCTCCATTTTGATTTTTCTTTCCTTTTTCTGTCTTCTTTCTTGTGGCTCAGCTTGCTCATCACCACCTTGAAGCAGAAACATCCCGCCCCCCTTTCCACCCCTCTTATCCTGGAAAACATCCTTCGCGAGCTGGACGTACATCCCCGTGCAAGGCACGCTTGCCGATAAGAGGGGCCTGGATGGCGTGGGCCGTGCCCGTGCCCGTGGTGGCCGGAGGGACGAGCCATGGCGTGGCTCCCCCCCCCCCCTTCCATGACGGTGCTGTCAACAAGTGAAAGACAGGAAAACGAAGACCTTGAAGGACCGGAGGGGCGTGAGCGAAGAAACCAACCCAAGGCATGGAGGGGCAGAGAAGGCCTTGGAGGATTCGCACTGTGCCGCCAAAGTCCCAGCTACTACCGCGCTCGAAGGGGACCAGAGCTGTGCCCAGGTGCCAATCTCACAGCTGCGGTGCAAATTCGACGGGAGGAGCGTTGGCCGGAGCCTGCTCCTCCCAGTATCACGATGGAACTCCGGAGACAACCGCCGTGGAAGACGGGGAGCTCCCATGCAGCCAACCTGCTTCGACGCCTCCTCTCTTGGCCCCCCTCCTCCTCCTTGGAAGCCCCGAGCTAAGCGCGATGTTGCAACCACAAAATTTCGATGTGGCACATCTTTGCTGCTTGTGGCCAGATGCCCGACGGCCTACCGATATTGCTAGGCATGCAGGAAGTTCTCATGCCAGACAGTGAGCTACAGGCGGGGAGCATGGGAAGCCCTCTTGGGAGAAGAGCAAGGCAGAAAGAGGGGGGGCGGCAAGTGCGCTCTTGCAGGCGGCATTTCTGAATTTGACTTGACCGGCAATGTCTCACGATGGGCGCCGGCCCCCCTCGACTTCTCCCCTCTGACTCCTCGTCCCAGTGCAATCTAGGACCCCCTCACTTCGATATCCTTCCATTCCATCACTCCCCCCTCCCCCCTTGCTCCCCCTCCCCCTTCCCCCTCTCCTTCTCACTCCGGGCCAATGGAGCGTTGCAGATACATAGTGCTCGTAGCATATCTGCACGGGCACCGATACGGCGACGGTGAAGGAGTGACGCATCAGAAATCCAGAGCGTTCATGCTCCTTCGGACCGCGATTGGTGAAGAGCATTCGCCAGAGGGAGGCCCAAACTTGGCGTGCGTCCGAGTCCAGGCTCGGGCAGCGCAGGGAGCAAGGTGCATGGTGCATGAGGGAAGGACGAAAGGAGGGAAAGCCCTTGGATGGGCGACCGAAACAGAGGGAGGGGGGGAAAGGGCCCAAAGTCCAGACCGGATGTTGTCTGTGTGCCGCGGCATCACGGGGTGGCCACTGCGGTTCCCTGATGGCGGTGCTTGCCGGGCAATCCCTTCCTCGGAGGATGGCTGTGCGTTGATCGCCTCGTACCGCACGGAGAGGTACCGGGCCGAAGGATCAGTTGGTCTCGACTAGGGGGGACGGGGGACGGAGTGCTGAGTGCTGGTACGAGTACGAGTACTGTGTGGTCGTAGCGGACGTGCTCGGCCGAGGGTGGGATGAGGCTTCCCACGACTTCGTTGCTGCTTCGCGATCCGAGACCAGAGGGCGAGGGACAGCTTGTGCGGACCTTTGGCGATCGGGCCCGCGGCGGACATCCCTTCCATCGTCGGCTGGCCTGCGACGGCGCTGAGACTGGGCGATGCTGGCCGGCGTGTCAAGGGATTGCCCGGTCCGGTCAGCAGCCAGACGGCCTGGGCTACCCCGTGCTCCGTGCCCCGTGCTCGCGCGAGCCATCGAGCGGTCTCTTGGTATCGGTACGAGAGGTACGAACTGCAAGCAGCCCGAAGTACGGAGTACTCCGCACTCGTACTCGTACTCGTACAACATACGAGTACGAGACAAGATGATTGCTCGTGCCGTCGGTGCTCTGCTGCAGTGCTCCGACGAGGACGAGGGATGGTCGTACCGGTACCAGTACGACGAGCACGGAGGACGGAGCAGTGGCCGTGGGAGGAGCGGGGGGAGACGATGCAGGTATCGTGGCGCGAAAAAGGGGGAGGAGACGGAAGGCGGGACAGCTGGGGTCCTCCGTCGGGAGGGCTGCGGCCTACCCGGTTTACCTGCATGAGGCCGAGATCACGTGAACGGCGAGACACGCGTGCGATTGGGCGGATCGGGCGATTGTCTTGGGCGCTCGAAGGGGGCGCGAGCCAATCGGGCCCTGTCGGAGGGTGGCGGGTGGGGAAGAGAGGGGAAGCGAAAGGGAGGGGGGGTAAAGGG
>NIGD01000001.1:633832-644379 GCA_003055185.1 Escovopsis sp. TC
CTACAACGAATTGCACCCCCCCCCCCCTCCTCCTGCCACGCCCGACCAGATTCGACTCCCAACCCCACCAAACCATCGCACTAACCCTTGCAACTACAAAAAGTGTCGTGCTTCCCTCCTTCCTGGCCCTTTTGGCGAAGTACCTTCCCGCTATTCGTAATCGCTCTTGCCCATTCCTTGGTTGATGCCTCGAGTAGAAGGAAAGCGTGAGTGGAAGAGGCACTGAATGAGGAGAGAGAAAGAAAGAGAGAAAAGAAAACAGCGCTAAACCGGAGAGAAAGGGAAAGGGATTCGGGAGAAGAGAAACATAAGTAAAAAAAAAAAAAAAAAAAAAAAAGAGAGGGGGAAAAGCAGAGAGAAGACAGAGGAGACAGAGGAGACTGAGGAGACTGAGAGAAAACGTCAGAGGGGGGGAGACGAGAGAAAAAGAGAAACCACCAGCCCGAGCTAAGACGGCCCTCCATCCCAACCACTGGCACTGGCACAAACCCCGTGCTGGGAGGCGGCCCAAGTACGAGTACAACTTGCTGCCGCTCCCGCTCCCGCTCCTACCTCTTCACTCTCCTACTTCACTCTCCTACTTCGCTCTTCTTCCTCCTTCTGCCTCTTTTCTCCTCCTCTTTTCGCTTCCTCTTCTCTTCCTCTTCTCTTCCTCTTCTCTTCTTCTTCCCTCTTCTTCCTCCTCCTCCTCCTCCTCTAAATATTTCCCTATCCTCCTCTTACTTTCTCTTCGCAAGTGGTTCTCTTGTTTGATTCTCCTTTCCCTTTCTTTCCTTTCCCCTTCTCTTCTTCATCTACCACCGCAACCGCACCCACCATCTTTCTCTCCATTCGACCTCTGCTTCGCTCGCCTTTCAACCGCCTTCCCTCCCCCCTCCCCCCCCCCCCTTCCATCCCCCTTCCCCCCCCCCCCCCCCCCCTCTTCTCTCTCTCCTCCCAACAACGAGGTCTTCTTTATTTCTTAATCTGTAAGTTTCGCCCCCCATCGTCGCCCTTCGTCCCGCCTGGTTTTCTCTCTTTTCAGAAAAACCAAAACGTCTTCCTCGTTTCCCTTCCCTTCCCTTTCGAGCCATCTCCCACCCTCCCCCTCCGCTCTCACCCCCAAGCCGCCTCGTTTTTTCCTCCGTACATCGGACACACTGTGGCAACGTCCCTCGACTGGCCTTTTCTTTTGGGAACGGATTCCTCTCTCACCACCTCCCACCACCACCATCTTTCTCATCCCACGCCCACCTTTCATTGCACAACCACGTGCTCTCTTCAAGGGAAAAGGCAAAAAAAAAAAAAAAAAAAAAATCAGAAGAGACGACTCTTCGCGCGCGAAGGGGCGAGAGGCCCTAGGGAGAGAGAGGAGGAAGAGGAGAGAACCCTCTTGTCTGGCTTCCATGCCTCTGCCTTTCCCTGCCCACCATCCTCTCCCACCTTCGCGGATTACGCGAGTCTTGTCTTCCGTCATGGATGACATTCTCTTCTCATTCGCGATTCTACACTTGCTGCGCTCGCGACCCTCACCGCGCCTCTCCTCGCCTCAACCCCTGCCCCAACCCGCTAGTCCATGCCCTCTTCCCCATGCCTTTGCCCTCATCACTTCCCTGCCATCATCGTTCTGGTACAACGGACCACCTGATACTATTTGACAGATCTTGACCAACCGACGCTCAACCCCAGACCCTCCCAGCTCCCCCGCCCCCCCTTCTCCCCCTCGTCGCCATCGCCTTCCGTCGGAGACAGGACTCTTCTCGCCTCTGTCCGCCCTGGTTCCATTGTCCCACCGCCAAGGCGACCTCGGATACGGAGCCGCAGCTCGAATGCTTTCCCTGCAACTTCCAGTGTCCTCTATCCGTAGCATGGCGCACGACGGACCCCCATCATCTCCGAGGCTGCTAGCGACCATTGTCTCCCCCCGAAGCAGCGCTTTCGAAAGCGCGAACGCCCCCCCCTACAAGGGACGAGCGGACATGTCTCCCGTCAACCTCCCGCCTCTGGCCGACACCCGCCCGAGGAGCTGGGCCGCGCCATACCAGCCGTCTGGTCAAGGCCCCTCGGCGTCCGAGGGCCATGGTCTGAGCTGGCGGGTCGCCCAACCTACTCCATCCAGCCGCCTCAGCTCTGATGCTGCTCGATACGCCTCCCCGCACGCCGTCAACGGCTTTCCGCCCCCCTCCGCCGCCCAGCACCCGCAGCAGCACCAGCACCAGCACCAGCACCAGCAAGGAGGTCCCTATCTCCCGCCGCTCCAGGGGCAATCCGAATTGAGGCCATCCGCCATGGCCTCGCCCGGTCCGCGACCCTATTCCTACGATGATCGCCAGCCGCCTCACTCTCCCTATCGTCCCTATGCCGAGTACGGCGGCAATCCGCAAGCGGACCACTTTCTCTACCAGCAGTCTCGTGGTAACCCCCACGCGCCCGCCCCCGGAGCGGCGCCAGCGGGCTATCCCACCGACTATCGCCCGCCACATCCCGCCTACGGTCAGGACTACGTGCAGCAGGCGGGCGACCGCCAGCGTGAAGCACCGCGCCAGCGGACCTCGATCGCGTGCAGATACTGCCGCAAGCGCAAGGTCAGTGATGGAAGTGCAGATTGCTGCGCCGTTTGTTTCCATGATCCTCTCTGCATGGATGCTTTTTTCATGATGCCCTGGCCCGAGTGTGGAAATCTGACTCGGTTTTCCCCCCCCCATAGATCCGGTGCAGTGGGCATCACAACGCGCCTGGCGGCAAGTGCCAGAACTGTACTCGCATGAACCAGGAATGCATCTTCCAGCCTGTGTCGTCTTCGAGTTCCACCGCGTTCATCCCGGTCTCGGCTCTTCCAAACGGTGTTCCTCCCGGAACGCAGCTCTTTGGCGCATACGGACAGCCCTTGGCGCCAGACGCCGTCCCCACGCAGCCTCAGGCACCTCCCGGGCATTCCTTTCCTCCTGCCCATCGTCCAACTTTCTACCCTCACGCCGTCCAGTCGCCCAGCTCAGATTATCCCTACGCCGAATACCAGTCCGAAGAGGCAATGGCGGGCCGAAGGAGACGGAGAACCCCCGAGGAACGCGACGAAGGATACAGGCTGCCTCCTCCCCGGCCGTCTGCGTACTCGGATGACGACTCTCGACGGCGGTCGCCCGCCGAATTCTCCGCCGGTAGCAGCCCTGCAAGTGCCCATTTCGTTCGCGGCGCGCCTGTTTCTTACACCCAACCCTCGGCCGGCGATAATAACCGCTCTCCCTTCGTCCGCGCGGGCTCAAGCGGCTCCTCGGTCCAGGATCGATCCAACATGGCTTCTTCCAAGGCCATCAAAAGCTCGGTCATGAGCCTTAGCAACCTGGTAGACAAGACCGACATCGACAAAGGCATGATCGACAAGCTCAACCGCCCACGAGAGCCATCCTTTCACACCAGGCGGCACCCCTCGCTCTAAGCAATCAGAAGGATGTATGACGTGTGGTTGACGCTGCCGGACAGATGGTCAACGAGAGACGCACTGGCGGCGCTTATGACATCTCGAGTCCCTCTCCGGGACCCGGCTTTTATGGACACGATCGCCTCCGACTTTTCTTTTTTTTCCCATTCTCTTGGGCTACCAAATCCTCTTGGTCCTTGTTCGAGTCAACCTAATGAGGAGTTGGGCAGACAACGGCGCTTGTGAACTCTTTTGACTTTCCTGTACTTTTTCCTGCTCGTTGAGGAGCATCAGTGGCGATTCTTCTCCCCCCACCCGCCCCCTTTTGTCAATGCTTCTATAATCACCGGGGTCATGCAGTCACTGTTTGTTTTGTTGCCATCTTTTCTTTCCTCCTTTTACGTGTGTTTGACCAGAGAAGACGCTTTCGCCTCACGGCACCTTGTCCATTTTGCCTCTTTTGTTTCTGATCTTTCCGTTATGAGATAGCTTGGAACGCCAGTGGCTTGATTCCGGCATCCAAAGACCCGTCTGTCTTTTTTTTTTTCTTTTCTTCTCTCTGCCCCATTGTTCGTTCTGAACTTGGTCACACTTTTTTTCCCCTCTCACAATGGGCGCTTCGTACCCCATATCATTGCCAATGACTATACCATTTATTGTATTGTCTATTGCGTTGTCCTATTTCTTTTGGATTTCAACCCAGTCAGGCGTGCCAATTTTCCGTTTGGCGGCCTGCGCGCAGGCATCGTGACTCGCAACCACCCTGCGAGTCACGCCGCCCCGCCCCTGTCGAGCTGGACTGTCTCCCGAGATGTTCGGTTGGCAGACATCCATCCTATCCATCCTGGTTGCGGCTCTGTTCGGACGAAGGGACGGGCTTTCAGTCGTGTTCATGACTCGCGGGATGGGACGGGTTGCTGCGCGGGGGAGGAACGTGTTGGTCAATGAGAAGGGAGTGGCGGAAGGTTTGGGCGGTGCAGGACTGCAAGGAGGAGATATCCCTCTGTTTGAGTCGCGCTCGTGTGCGTGTTGATTGATAAGCAAGGGAAAGAGGAGTGGTGCTTGAGCTTGTATGATATGACGAGAGAGACAGAGATGGATCGAGGGGCAATTTGCCCCCGTTTCTTTGATCTCAGCGAGATCAAACATCTGTGCAACCTGATCTCGAAGTATGATTTGTTGACTGATGATGCAGATGTATCCGAATCTACATTGGAGCTTGTGGCTTTCACTCTCGTCTCCCCCTTTTCCCCTTTCCTCCCCCATTACTCCGCACTGCCAAAGGGAAGTTTTTGCCTGCCCCCGCGACGATGCATCTGCTCTTCATACATGGATGTATCCCGAGTACTGGACACTCGGATTCTTGACCCAGAATCGTGCCTTTTCGACGCCCCCGTACTGTACCTCGTATGCGGCGGTCTTCTCGTCCGCGGTCTTCCAGCGCCCCTATATTGTACTCGTACTCCGGTATGCCTTCTGCTGACGCCCCCCATACGAGGACGAGTACTGTCCTCCATCCACTCCGCATCCCGCACCCTTGGTCCATCGACTCCGTACTCCGTATTCCATTACCCTCTTCACCCGTGTACGGCGTAGGGCAAACCAGTACGTCCTCCCTACTTTCTGGAAATGCCCCATGCCGTACCCACCCTCCCCACGATCTCTATCGTTCGCACCCCGCGCGCCCCGACGATGCTCCCTATGTCGTATACCTTGCATCAAGGCCCCCCTGATGTACGAGGACGAGTACGAGGACGAGTACGAGGACGAGGACGGACCTGCCCCTCCCTTTGATCGTGAGGCTGAACATCGCAATCTCTCTCTCTCTCTCTCTCTCTCTCTCTCTCCCTCTTCTTTGCTTTTGTCTTGCAACAGCTCTGCGCATATCCGGAGGCTTCGAGCAGGCACGGAGGACGGGGCTCGGCGGGAGAGGACAACAGCCGGCATTTCCGTACAGAGTGCTCCGTATGGCGTACGCCGTACTCCGTACTTGGTCATGCCTTAGCTACGGTTCTGTCATCCATGGAGGCACGCCCTGCTTCGGAGTCGCGCCCTGCTCCAGAGATAACCGCTGCGACTTGTACGAGTACGGGGGCACCCGTGGATGCCTTGGAATGGAGTCTCCCCATCACGACCTGCTATGGAAGACCCATCACACCCTGCCAAGGAGAATCCCCCCCCCCACCCTGTGGATCAGATCAATACCAATCACTCACAATATCAGCAATGATGATCGCAGGGGACAGTCAAACAAAAGCACCACTACTCCGTGTAGAATGCCGTACCCCTTCTGCCCGAGACTGCGTCCACGCCCCCTTCGGTACCAGTCCTCCGTACGGAGTATATGTACTCGTCCTCTCTCGTTGATGGAAGGGCGCGACCAGGGGTGGACTCATCCGCGCGCGTCTTAGTGCTCCGTGTAGCCTCGCGTGTTTCTCCTCCGTACTCCGCGCTCCGTACTCTGTACGGAGTACGGAGTACGAGTGCGATGATACGGAGCATCATCCCGTGGGCTGCCCAATGCGGCGATCTCTGATTCTCGAGGGGTCCGTACCTGGGAGGAGCCGCCCAATGCGGCAGACTCTTCTATGGCGTCCGCCTCCTTTCAGCCCATCTTATTCGTCTTCATTTCTTCTTGATTGTTCCGGCGTATGTTGGTATGACGGAGGACTCCGCCCTGGTGCTCCGCAGGTGCGGCGGACATTGACTTTTGAGGGCCGTTGTGGCCCGCCCCCTTTTTTTTTCTGCGCACTGTACCCCATAGTACTCCGCACTCCGTGCTCCGCACAGCCTTGGGGGGGGTTTCACCTATGTGGTGGCCTCGCGTCCCGAGTTGATGGAGGCGCTGCGGCATCGAATCCGGAGTGCGGCGCGCCCCGCGGCAGCTACGAGTACGCGTCCGGCACGGAATCTGCTGGAGCAGCTGTCACGGTTAGTGGTGCTGACGACCCGTCTCCGTGCCGTACATACCGTGCCTGCCGTGCTCCGCGACTGATGATCCTTCTCCGCGCGCACTCCATACATAGCACGGCGTACTCGTACTCGTACGGGTACGAGTACACGCCCTCCGAGTGGTGCATGCCGTGCTCCGTGACTCGTGATCACACTGCTCCGTATGCAGACGCAGGGAGTCCGAGGTCCGCCATGGAGTCTCTCCGGATGCAAGTGCATGTTGACGAAAAGCTTGATCAGATCATGGACCAGTCGGATGCTGGATGTGTCACGAGCCCAGAACAACAGCATCAAGGGCTTTCTTTTTCCCCCCTTGGATTTGCTTTCCTTCTTTTTTGTCTTCTCCCCTTGTTGTTCGAGTCAAGACAAGAAAATGGCGTACGCAATACTCAAAGCACAGCTTGGTGCTCTGCTCTGCAAAGCATGAGGGACAATCTGGAGTCGACATGTACGGTAGATGAACTCTGCATCGTCATTGTCCTGACCTAGACTCGCAGAGACATGATCGAGACGAGCCGTTTCGGTCATCTGTTGTCGAAGAATCCGTCAGAACGGGTATGCAATAGGGGCTCGCGCCGGACCCCGTAGCCGTATTCGCGAGTACCGTGGCTCTTGACCCCCATCGAGCGAGTCCTTCTCCGCACTCGGTCACCGAAACGGGGAAAGATCTTCCCCCTTTTCTGCATCGCTTGGGGCTGAGGCAGTTAAGGTTTGGGGGGTCATGGCATGTGGTCGCCGGGGCGCGGAGAGGCTTTCGCGGTGGCGTCGTCTCTGCCAGTTCATCACGGACGGACTGGCTCGAAGCAGACTGCAGAAGGGGTTGGGTAACAGGCCTAAATGATCACCGGCATTATGCTGCTCCTGGCATCGCTCGATTCGGGCTTGGAGATGGGCGGGCGGATCCTGCTGGTCCCCGACGGGAGCGAGGCTGGAGATTGGCTGCGTCGTGCCGGCGCTGCAACTCGGCCTTTGCCAATCGCGGCGCGGGATTGTCAGCGGTTTCCCGGGGGTAAGGGGGATTCAAGGTCTTCCGAACGGGGTATGCTTGCCTCGCGGGAGACGATGACGATATGGCACCAAGGATGGCAACAACAGCGTCTGTTGATGCCGCTGCCATTTCTTCCGTGTACGGAGAACGGCGCCGGTCCAAAGGCATACATACTTGAAATCCTCCGCATGGAGCAAGGGACTCTCGCCACGAGCCCGCTGAACTCGGTCCAGGTCGGCAGGGCCTGGAGACGGTTTCTGCCTGCATCTCATGCGAGCCCCCGATGATTCTTATCAGTCGCAGGGAGCACCGGGGGGCGCCATGGGAAGCGCTCCACACTCCCGACTCCCTACTCCGCAGGGGGTCCTCCGAACAGATGTGACAGATGCTTCTCTGCAGATCTTGTTGACCTGATTGTCGCATCCGGGCCGACACTGTATCAGTGCTCACTGTATCAGTGAAGGGGAAGGCTCTCGTTGCTCTCGCTGGATATGCGAGGAGGCTGACCGTGTGGTTCTCCGAAAGGCAACGGCACATGGAAAAGATACGAGACGCTACTCGGTGGGCAGGCTTCGAGTCGGCATCGTCGCCGCTGCCGTCGTACGAGTCTCGGTCCTCCGCACTCCGCACAAGCACGGCATTCGACCTCGTACCACTCATACTTGTACTCCGTACGGAGTACTCCGTACAGCACGCGGCATACGCCATGCGTCAGCATCACATTTTCCGTTGGGAGTTTCGCAAAAGACTCATTAGCTTCGAGGGGGGCGAAGCCACACCGTAGCGAGGGGGAAACGTACCGTCGAAGCTGGCCGCCACAGTATCATGAGCCGATTGGTCGCTGCCTCCCCCTGGGGTATTGATGGCCTCGTCTGTGACAGCGAGATCGTCCAGAGCAAGTATGTATGTATGAATGTTTGTCCCGAATGCTCCGCACGGAGGCCCTGCCTCTCGCTTCTACCTTCTCACTTCTCTGTACTCCGTACTCCGTAGGGAGTATGGAGTACTCCCTTCTGTCATCGGTCTCGGTCCGAGTCTCGGCGGGGCACCAAGGCCGTACCGTGCGGACATTGGGCTTCGGAGGGAAAAAAGGAAGTTCACCTACTCCTTACTCCGTACTCCGTACTCCGTACTCGTACTCCGCAGCATCTTGACCCCACGGAGTATGGGGAACTCCATTGGTCCGAAGCCCGGGCAGGATTGGGGACGAGATGGTGCCAAGTTGCTGTCCGAAACTCCATCAGCACCATCTCCCCTCGTCCAGCCATCGGAGATGGCAGTCCGACGGTCGGGCACCGGCCTCCTATCCGCGTAGGATCCACGACTCAGCGTCTGTTCTGCTCCGTACTCCGCACTGAAGTGGTGACTCGAGCAGCTCATTCGGACTCGAGATGTCACTGGCTTGTCTTGTGTAAGGATGATGGACTGTGACATCCATCCCTTGTGACGTCGGTCGATGCTCCGCAGACAAGCCGCTGCGGCGTCCAAGGGCCGGGATATCGAGTCGCTGAGGGGGAGAGGTGACCACTTCGGCCGAGATCCAGCTGCCGAATGAGCCCTTGGCTTCAGGAGATTTGGGCGATGCCAGCCACTGCAGCTGAAAAGGCAACTTTTCCGATGGATCGGGCAACTCTGATCTCGATTAGCACGTGAATCTTGCGAACTGTGCTCCGTACGGATTCATCCGCACTCGCAGTCCGCAGACGCGTCGCTTTTGCAATTTGGAGAAAGCGAACCTCGGAGGTGGCTTCTTTGAGGACCTGTTCTAGCTCGGTGACACGATGCTGACAATCTTCCAATACGAGTACGAGCCAGCGAGCGAGGACCGGCAATTCGTCATCCCAAATGGCCCTGGCGGTGGCCGGACTCCAAAGGCGCTTTCAAAGGGATGCCGGACTCGGTACTCCGTAATAGGCACGTACTCCATGAGTACTCGTATGCGTGCGGTAGCTGGATGAGGGGCGGGATGCGGGCCGTGGAGGCCACGGCTGTGGATGTTGGCGTGGGCACGGAGTGGTACTCGTAGGAAGGGGGGTCGGAGTACCGAAATCCAGACGGAGTAGGCGAATCTCTGACCTCACTCTCAAGTATGGCGAATGGGTGGCCGTCGTCGTCGTCGTCGTCGTGCCGATTGGGACTCCATAGTCGTAGTACGAGTACTCCGTAGTCGTCGACGACATCGTGGTCATCGTCCTCTGAAACACGGAGTGGTACCCCATTCTCCGTACTCCGTACGGAGGAATCGAAGTCGCAATCGTACTCGTAGTCGTCTTGCTCCGTACAGCGGCACGGCGATGGCTGATCTAGATCGATCGTGGACAAGATCATGGACCAGGGGAGGAGGGCGGGGGAGCAGGGGTCACGGTCACGGACTGACCGAGAGCTTGGCGCGCGCCAAAAGCAACACGAACGTTAATGCAGGTCAGCAATACCGAGCGAGCAACACGTGCATTGGCAAGGAGGCGGCGCACTCACCTGGGCTCATCCTGCTCATCCTCTTCTACTCCGTATACTCGTATCCGAACCAGTACGGAGTGCTCGTACGAGTACCCCGGACTCTGGCCTGTGGAGTTGAAAGACGGGGAGGAGGAGTACCAGTAGAAAGAAGAGGAGGAGGAGTAGGACGTAGAGTGCTCCGTATGGCAAGACGAAACGATATGGCCACAGCCCTGGCGGGGGGAAACGAGGGATATGCAGGGGAGAGCTCGCACAATGGGGAGAGCTCCCACCAGCAGGGCCACCACAGTCCTCTGCCTCCTCGTACTCGTACTGCTGCGTGAGCGACCTCGCAGATCATCATGTGTTGACTCCAGGGAGGGAAAGAAGGGGAAGAGAGGGGTGATGCTGGTGATGGTGATGATGGTGATGGTGATGGTGATGATGGTGATGGTGATGGTGATGGTGATGGTGATGGTGATGGAGAAAGACACGTCAATCCTTTCTCTCTGGATTTTTTTCTCAGGGTTTTTTTTTTTTTTTTTTACTGAATTCCCCGTGGACAATTCGTAGAAGTGGAAGGAGCACGTGGATGGACTCGCCGCCTCGCTCCTTCCTCGCGTCTCTGCCCTGCCCGGTCGCGCCTGCCCGCGCAACGAAGCATCTCGGTCGCACCTTCCTTCACGTCTGAGTCCTGCTCCTTCCCTCTCTTCCCCTTTTCCCCGGGTCCTTCTTTCCCATTTGCAACCTCCCTTTGCCCCCCTTTTCTCTTCT
>NIGD01000001.1:651669-662946 GCA_003055185.1 Escovopsis sp. TC
GAGGGGGGGGCGGGGCATTTGTAGGAAGAGGAAAATCGAAAAAGAAATCCCAAAAGAAATCCTCGGAAAAGAGACAGATGTTGATGGCATCTGGAGGAAGGAGAGGCCTGCGACGGTGGCGATCCGAAAGGGGCAGGAACGCGAAATGGTCGTGATTCAGGATTCTGAAGGCTTTGCCCGCTTCAATGTTCTCTTCTCTTCGCTTCTCTTCAACTCTTCTCTTGAACTCTTCTCCCTTCTCTTCTCTCCCCTCTCGACATCACGGTCTGCCTTCGACAGAGGCCGTCCTCAAGCTCCCATTCCCCTCCTCCCTTGACCAGCCAACAACACTGCTCTCCGATACCCACGAACAGACCTCCACTGCAAACGTGGTGCTCCATGAGTCACCGTCGAGTATCTGCTCTCCTATTCAGATCGTGGTCCAGCAGACAGACAGTCCCTCTCTCCTGGCGAACCTAAATCTCTGACGTCGACGGCGGCGGATCCTGGCTGACTCTGGCCACAGATAGTCTCCGCCTCGGTCTCTGATGGGTGCCACGAAATGCGAAGCTGCTGTCGAATGAGAAACGAGGGAAGATCTACGAGGAAGAGGTTCGCCCTTTCGATCTTTGATTTTGTTCTTCGACTCTGTTTGCCAGTCACGTCGACCGCCTCGGGAGGCATGAGCTCTTCGTCCTGTGTTCGCTCACTCGATGCCTGGAGGTCGTGATCTGTCATTTGGGACCCACACCTAAGAAGACGTGGCCCTTAGGGACACTCGTGGCGGGATGATTGTCCCTGACAGATGCTGACGGGCCAAGTTGTTTGAAACCTAGATACTCGACGACTTCGCGTCTCGACCAGCCTCGAGCATGTTTTTTTTCCGCCTCGCAATCTTGGGAGTCACATCTGGCAAGCAAGTGATGGTCTGTCCATGACGCGACCCCACGGGTCCTATCCTCACCACGATCGCTCCTCGGCCTTGTCGACGCCTGAACAGGCCATCCTACGGTCAAGAGAAGCGAGGCCGATATCGCCAACGACTCGGGGGCGACAGCACTCTTCCTCGGGATTTCGGGATCAACAGCAAAGGAAAATTTGAATTTACGGCGGCAAAAAATAGACATGGCCTTCAGAGCAGAGAAGAGAACGGAGACCCTCCGAGATGCCATCCATTAACAACCACAGTATCCGCTCACGCCGATGCGCCTCCAACGCTGGACTCCAACGACGGCCGAATCCAAGAATCCCGAAATCCAGGAATCCCGAAATCAAGAACACCTGAACCCAAGAGCCTCGAATCCAAGGACGCCCACCCACTCCCAGAACGCACAACTCTGAGAACCTCCGTTGCCAAAGAACCCAACCCCAGAGACCCTCCGTCCCCAAAGATCCCAACTCCAGAAATCCTCGTGTCCAAGAAGTCCAACTCCAGGAAGCTAGCCTGACTTGACCCTGATTCCGAGAAACCCCTGGTCCAAGAGAGCCCGACTCGAAGAATCCCCGTTCCAAGAACGCCTGCTTTCAAGAACACACGACTCCCAGCAGCGCTTTCGTCCCGAATACTCGGTCCGTCCCCTTCGTTGCCATTCCGCCCACATATCCCATGCCCACCGTACCGTTATCTAGGTCTCCAACATTGCAGACATCCCCCAAAACCCTTCTATCCTTACTGCCCACCATCAGGGGATATACTCCGTATTCAAAGATTACTTCCCCTGAGCTGTCCCCCCCGCCCTTGGTGGAGCGTTGCATTGAGTGCATTGAGAAGGGCCGTCCCCACTCGCAGCTTCTTCCAGACATCGTGCATGCGACGCATCTGGCCGTTCGTGAACTCGACATAGCAGACACTTAAGAGGTTCCCATAGTTAGCATCCTCCTCATCAGTATCCCACCCCCTCCCCACACCACTTCACCACGCAGCATCATCCATCCTCGGATCCTCCCGCAGGCTGACTCACTCAAACGAATAATCCATGTAGTTATGAATCGGATCCACCCCCGGCCTATCCGGGCACGAGTTCCTCTCCGTCGGGCACCCCCCGGTCGAGTTCGCCTGCGCCGGCGTATCGTCCACGTAGTCCCCCTCGCCCTCGCAGCCTCCCTCGAACGTATGGAACAGACCGAGCCAGTGGCCCGTCTCGTGGACGGCCGTCTTGCCCAAGTTGTAGTCGGTCGCCGACCCGCCGGGCAGCGTGTCCGAGCGCACGATGCAGCCGTCGAGGGCGAGCTTGTCGGGGCTCATGTCGCTCGCGACGACGGGGAGGGTGCAGACGCCGAAGAGCGGGAAGATGGGGATGAAGAAGATGTTGAGGTCGGTCCACGAGCCGCGGTGCAGGGCCGCGCGCATGGCGGGGAGGTCGCTGCCCGTGGCCCACGTGCGGTTGACGGTGCGGGAGGTGGCGACGACGGTGAAGGAGAAGCTGGAGGGGGCGTAGTCCCTGTTCATGACGTCCAGCTGGAGCTTGAGGGCTGCGTCCTGTTATGATCCAAGCTGTCAGCTGTCGAGAAGAATCCATCTACTTCTACTACTAGTACTAAGTACCCAAGGGGAGCTCTTTTCGTATTTGATTTCTCAATTCTCTGGGAATGCATGTCGCTCGGGCTGCCGCCTCTCCAGCCAGCCAAGAAAGGAAGGGAAAGGAGGAAAAAAGGGGGAGGGAAGAAAGGAGGAGAAGCACTGACGGAAGGGAGATTCTTGGTCTTCTCTGTCTCGGCAACAACATGGAAGTAAGTCCTGATGCTGGTCATATCCCTCGGCTCGAGACGACGTCTCTGCATCGCCATGTCCTCCAGCGCCTGCTCCGCCACGATCTGCCGGATCATCGCGTGGTCCTCCTCGCTCGCCCGGAAGCCGCACATCTCGGGGGCCTCGGCCTCAACGCCGACGAGCTCGTGGTCAGCCGCGCAGCTGGCGAAGGCGGTGAGCGTGACGAGGCCGACGAGGAGATGCGAAGGGAGCTTCATGATGTTGTCTTCTCTGTTTGTCTTGAAATCGACGGTTTTTTTATGACTGCCCCTTTTCCGATGCCTGCCTTGCCTGCGTCTTGGATGGAGGCTTCTATTTGATCAGGACGATGTGGAGGATGGACAGGAGGGTGAGAGGATGGGATAGCTGGGGAGACCGGCAACTATGAGGGCATGGGGAGAAGCCAGGCCAGGAACACCATGGGAGACGGACAGCCCGGGAGATGGACCGAGACGACCCAGGAACCGGGAAGCCGGCTCGAGGAAGTGCCTGGCCCCCGCCCACCCCTCCACCTCTTTTCCTATCTCTAGCTCGCCATCTCGCCAACATGCTCCCTTAGCCCTGGCCAGCTCGAGCGCCTAATCCCGCCCAAGCCAGAAGCCCCCGCTGCCTTATCCGGGCCCATGCGGATCGGTGGCTTGAGAAGCCAGCAAGACGCAATAGATCCATCCATTGATGCTATGATTCTGCCGAGCTCCCGCTGTCACGCCTTTTCGTCGACGACGAGCCTCGTGCCCACGATCCGCGTTCCGCCGTGGCTGCTTTAGCTGGTGCCCGTGACGCCATCGCCCGGAATCTGGGATCGCCCGGTCTCCCTTCGAAGCCGAGGTAGACGGGTCGTGCTCGAGCCTACTATGGATACCTAGTCTTCGTGACGACATTGCCCATCATGAGCTGTGATGCAGTACATAAGATCGAGGGGCCGGGTTCAGGGGGAGGTTCAGGAGGGATGACAGCCCGCATGCAGCATATGTCCAGTCTATGGGCTTATAGGCCGCTAGACGGAGTCGCCCAGTACCTGCATTGGCTCTCTCATGGCGCAATTGGCTAGCGCGTCTGACTGTTAATCAGGAGGTTGGAAGTTCGAGCCTTCCTGAGAGAGTTCTTTTTCTTTTTTTTTTTTTCTGTTTTTTTTTTTTTTTCCCTCCCTCGCTTTCTATTTTGTTGGCATTTTCATCACATACTAGTTTTGCTTCCGTTGATTCCATTTCTTGACCCATCATCATCATTGATACATCGCTCGTTCGTGCCAGCCAGGAGCTCAGCTCTATGGATTTCTCATATGCATCCTGTTCCCTCTTCCTCTCCTTTCTGTGAGCCCCCCTCACCCCGAATCCAACAAGCCTTGGATCCATCCATGCATCTTCTATCGCGCCATCGCAGCAGAAGCAGTCGGGTCTGTCTAGCTAATGTACATGTGCAAGAGGTGAGAGGAAAAGATGAGGAAAATGACACCAAAAAAACAAAAACAAAAATCAAACGCGGTGCGGCGAGCTTTCCATCCAGGTTTTCCTTGTTGTACACGCGAGCTCTGCGGCTCGCCTTTCGAGATCCTTTTCTTCCCCTTGGTTGTCCAGGAAGCCGTCGAGGGGTTGAAAGAATATCTCGCCTTCTGTATTTCTCTCGCCCTCATTTCTGGAAGGGCGATGGATTCCCCCCTCTCTCCCTCATCTGTCTCGAGGATGCTCTGTCCCCCGTCTGTCCAGATGCTCATGTCGTATCTGTGCCTCTCCATCTTGATGCGAACGTGTCCAGCTGTTTGCGATACTGCTTCAAAACCTCACTGCGTCCTGGCCCTAGGCCGGCGTGTCAAACGTCCGCAGAATCACCTCGTACATGCCAAACATGATGGCCGCGCTCGGCACTGTCCGCATCAGGTGCGGCGTCAGCCCGCCGTAGAGGCCCATCAGGCCCTCCTCCCGCCACACGAGCTTGAAGCACTGCACCAGCCCCGTGTACTTGGGCTGCCCGTTGGCCATGGGCGCCTGCCGCAGTCGAGTGCGGGCGACCTAGGATGCAAGTCAGTGAGAGATCCACGGCCAGTCTGATAGATAGGTTTCAGCCCACCTCGTGCGGATAGGCGAGGACGGCGGCGATGAGCTTGGCGCCGCCCGCCGCGCCGGCCTTGCCCGTCCAGTCGACCGCCTTGTCCCAGAGCGTCTTGTCCCTGCCGCTCGCCTCGATGCGCGCCTCCCTGCGCGCCAGCTGCGCCTTGATCTGCTCGTACAGCATCCACTGCATCGTCGACTCCGCCACGCCCAGGTAGCTCGCGCTCATCCCCTTGTACAGCCCGCGCACGCCCTCCTCCGCCACCGTCTTGCGCACGCAGTCCCAGCTGTTGCGGTACAGCCGGCGCGTCGCGCCCCCCGTCCGCTCCGACACGTTCTTGTCCAGCTGCAGCCGCGTCTTGACCAGCCAGATCGGGTTCGTCGCCGTCGACGTCGCCACCCCGGCCGTCACGCCGGCCAGCAGGTGCACCAGCGGGCCCTCCGCCCCGCGGTTGTAGTGCTCCGCCATCAGCCGCTTGCCGTTGCCGTACACGTAGAAGTTGATGCTGCGCGCGGGGATCACCCCGACCAGGTTCGGCCCCAGGCCCTTGAACAGCGCCCGCGGGCCCTCCGTCCGGTACACCGACTTGAGGATCTGCATCGTCTCCGCCAGGTGGTACAGCGCGCTGCGCACAGGGTTGAGCCGCCCCAGCGCCTGCACGTGCGCCGCCTCCCGCGACGCCCGGATCTGGGCCTGGTAGAAGTCGGACTGCAGCCTCGTCTTGAGCACGTCCAGCGGCGCCGTCATCGCCGCGGCCGTCATCCCGCCGACACTGAGAATATGATCAGTTTTGGGTCTCTCGAAAGCAGCACCGAGAGAAAGGCAAATCCTTTGCCTCGAACTAGGGATACAGTGTGCCATCGGGAAAAAGGAGCGCGAGCGTGTCAGGCAGCAAGGAATCTGAAAACTCACCCTCCTGCCAGAAAATGCACCCACGACTTGGCAAACGGAAGCGCCTTGACCGTCCCCTTGGGAAGATCCTCCGGGATGACGTTGCCCGTCTCCCTCGACTGTATCAGCGTCGCGCCCGCCGGCCGGAACGCCCGGCCATCCTCCCCCCCCCTCAGAAACGCGGTCGGCTCGCGTTGCGCCATCCGTGCAACGCGCTTCGTCGACCTTTCGCCTCCTTGTGTCCTCGCCCAATCCGATCCAATACTCGACTCTGCCAAGGCTTGTCGTGGGCAGTCGTAAGAGAGCGAGGCAAGCGGCTAATCGTCGTAGAAGAGAGGCTGTTTCGAGGATCCTCGATCGCAAAGCAAACTTGTGAGGGGCGAGAAAGAAGATCGATCGATGGACCGAAGGAGAGTCGAGACGTGGAGAAAAGACAAGACGTGAACGGGTGAAGGGACAGCCCTGTCAAGACGAGAGCTTCGCAGACGTCACTACCCTTCCATAAGAGATTGCAGAGTCCTGAAGATCGCGCGCTCGACGTCCTGTCCTGTCCTGTCCTGGCGGCCTCTTCGGTCGTATCTCGTCGCGTCTTGGACTGGCTCTATCCGCACGCCTTCTTCTCCTCTCTGAGAGACTTTGACCAAATCGACTTGCACTGTCTCTACTCGATACCTCCGCGCCTCAGTCTCCACGCCTCCAGGAGGGTTCGACTTCGCTTCGCGTCCTCTCTCTCTCTCTCTCGAAAAAATCACCCTCCCGCGATCGATCCTCGAGTTCGTCAAGTCGTCGAGCCGTTCCGCTGATGCGACCGTCGCCCGGCCGTCGCAGAATCGTGAATCGCGATCGCGTTCGTATGGCGTCAGGAGAACCGAGAGCCTCTTATTTTCCTGAACTCGGTGCTTCGGGCTCGCCCTGCTCGTCGGGTTTCGTTCTCTCGTCGTTCGCAGAAATTGATGATGCGAGGGCGAAAAGAAAGTTGAGATTCAAAATTCAATTCTAGGATCTAAAAAAAAAAAAAAAAAAAAAAAATCGAAAAACAAAGAGGCCGCTTGGCAACAATGCGCTAGTCCATTCTGGGAAATGGATGATAGACGGCGGATTTTCGAGAGAAAAAATCCAAAATCACGACAAAAAAATGCATCCAAAATTGCTTCGCGATTCGCGACGATCAAAGGTCATATATCCTCTGGGAAACAAAGGAAGAGGAGGAATGAGAGGATGAGAGAGTGATGAAGAGATCTCCATTGGCACATGTACTCCGCACACTCATTTCTATCCCATACGGCCGGCCTCATCCTTTGACGGGCTTCAACGGCTCCAGGCGCTGCATCGTGGCGAGGGTTAGGGTTATGCGCGAGACATCGAGATTCCTGCCTGGCATCGAGTTCCCCCCCCGAATTCGTTCGTACAGGAGATCTAGACATTCATCGATTCCAGGGCTCTCATCATCACGGTGGTGATGGATCCCGCTATGGCCCCAATACGAGTCATCAACCATCTCATTGTATTGTCAAGACTCGTAAGTGATGATGCTCACAGCACGAGGCAGCCCCTGACCTTTCTTGCGTCACCTCGACGGCGGATCCGACACCACCCCCCCAAACGGCATCTTATACCCCGTCGGCGACAGTATCGTCGATATCGACCCGATATGCAGCCCCTCCCTGGCCCCCAGAAACGGCAGCGGCGGCGGGCCCCCCGACCCGCTCGTGCCACTCCCGTTCATCCTCTCCGTCGGCAGACTCGTCCGCCTGTGCACGGGGCTGCTCCCATCCAGCTTCAAGGCCTTGCCCGGGCCTAGTAGGTGCGTGCATGCATTCGCCATCTTGATATTGGGCAGCGGGCCCAACACACCCACTGGTGAATCGCTCCGGCTCGGCGCCCGCGACAGGCCTTCCATCGATGTCGTGACCATGGGCAGCGGTCCCGTCTCCGGCGGGGGACCGAAACTCGGGCCGTGGAGGGATCCGAAGGGGGGTGGGCCGGCGGGGGGGGGACCGAGTGGGGGGGGGGGGGGAGGGGGAGGAGGGCCGGGCAAGGGGCCGAGGTGGTTGAGCAGAGGACCGGGACCGCTAGGGGGCAGCACGGGTCCGAGCCCGAGGCTGGGAGCGGTGGTCCGTCCGATGCTGATGCCGATGCCAGAGTCTCGAGACGACGATGTCTCGGAATCGGTGGCGGCTTTGGCTTCCGCTACCACCCCACCGCTGCCGCCGACAAAGTGCGCGGGGCCAAGGACCCCAAGTTCCTGCCTCAGTCGCGCGGCCTCCTCCTCCGTGACGGCCTTCCAGCTGCACTTGGCATGCTTCTTCGTGCACCCCTGACACGCCGTGAGGTGCTTGACACATTGGAGGCGCAGGCGCCGGCACCGGTCGCAGGGCGGGTCGATGGCCTCGGAGCGGCCCAGCTTGTCCGTCTTCTGCATCACGAGCGCCCGATAGATCTCGGCAGAGGTGTCGAACACGATCAGGCTCGTCGACCCAATCGTCGTCGACTCGGCCGGCCGCGGCGTCGTCACGAAGCTCGATTGGCCGGGGATGCGCTGGCGGTGCGGCGACGCCGCGCACGACCGCGGCGAAACGGGTGGTCCCAAACCCACGCCAGAGCCGGATCCAGAGCCGGAACCGGAGCCGGAGCCGGAGCCGGAGATGAGACCGGAGATGGGGCCGCCCATGGGGCCGGACGCGGGCACCGCGGAGCCGCTCGAGGTTGGCCGCGACGGCGGCGGCGCCGATGTCGATATTGGCGTCCTCGCGAACGTGGGGCCCGGCGTCTTGGGTGCTGATGCGGTTCCCGGCACGGGTGCCGATGCAGGACTGCTCGCAAACTGCTGCAGGAGATCCGAGTGAAGGTCGTACGATGGAGTGCCGGAGACCGACTGCCTCCGCGGCGGGTACGGGCTCGCTGCATGCAGGATCGGGCCCAGGCTGCTGTTGCCGTCATGTGCCGATCCAGGTCCCGATCCAGATCCCGGCCCGGATCCCATCCCACGCCTCCGCTTCAGCTCTTGCCTGCGCTGTCCGAGTCGGTGGTGCAGGATGCGAGCCCGGGCAGCCACCTCGTCCGCTCTTCGGTACAACGTGGCGGATCTCTGCTCGAGGATGTCGAGCGTCGCGATTTCCGCCGTCTCATCCTCCTCGAAGGGATGCTCCAGGGGGAACCTGTCCAGGGCGCCGGACGAGATGAGGCGCCAGTCATCCTCGCCGATCTCGACCTGCAGGCCCTTGCACACGAAGCGGCAACATCGCGAGCCGTCTGCGAGGGACAGGAGGTTGAAGGCGTTCTGGTTCGTCTTGGCGTACGAGACGACGTCTACCCAGTTGATCGAGCTGGCATACGGCGGAAGCGGGTTGTTCTGGACCTTGATCGGGCCTTCGAAGAATCTCTCGATGCCCCTGAGAAACCGGGGTCCCGTCAGCTTTGCTCCCAGACTCGCTGCCAGGCTCTCATTGCGATCCAAGACTCCTGGTTCCGGGCATGGTCAGATTGACGGGCTCCATGACATCCATGGATGACTACTACCTAACAAGATGTACCTGCGGGTGTGGGGGCCTCACCTTCGTAGTCGTGAACGATCGCAAGGATCTCGGCAAATGTGTCCGCATCCCCCTGGAGGAGAGCGAGGCGGGGTGCGTTTGGTCTCGGCAGATAGTTGATGAGATTCGCAGTCGGAGATCCTACTCATATGCATCATCTACGTCAGCCCCGACAAGATTCGGAAACGAACATGACAAAAGGAAATTGGCGGAAAATAGAACATGGCAATGAGGAGGATTCAGGCGCGGGGAAACAATATAGGAATAACAGATCAGGGGGTGGCGGGGCCAGATAAGAGTCCGGTTGGAGATCCATGAATCCATCCAATATCACCCCAATGCGCGGTGATGACACGCGGACTATGCAGTGAGGAAGCAATGAAAGAAGCCTGCAGATGGAGCAAGGACTCTATCGGGGAACATGGGCACGAGTCCGTCTATAGAGGCAATCTCGAACGGCTAAACAGTCAGCGCGCCAAGCGGGACATTCCTTTCAGCCCGGTCTGCGATCCGTCTGTCGACGGAGCCTCGGAAAGAAAGGAGGGCAAACCTGAGAGAGGGGAAAGGGCAAGGCCCAGGGGTGAAGGTCCAGAACAGAAGAGGGGAGAAGAAGATGAATGGAAGATGATCGGAAGAGACTAGGTGATACCTTGTGAGTAGCCGGTGGGCTGAGGCGGACGGGGCCCGAGCCCGCTGCCGATATCGTCAATATCGCGCTTCCTCTTGTGGTGGTCCAGCGCCGGGGCATGTGCCATGTCTGTGAGCTG
Organism: Escovopsis sp. TC; assembly: GCA_003055185.1. Classification (NCBI taxonomy): domain Eukaryota; kingdom Fungi; phylum Ascomycota; class Sordariomycetes; order Hypocreales; family Hypocreaceae; genus Escovopsis; species Escovopsis sp. TC. Next base: position 661,638 of record NIGD01000001.1, read on the forward strand.
GCCGGTCCAGCAGAGCCGCCTCTCCTGTTCGGAGAGCAGACCGCGGCGGAATGCGCAGGTAGAGAAGACGATGAGGCTGATGAGACGTCGCGCCGCCAGATGTCAGTGGGCTGCCGTTCGCGCGCCAGACACGGTGTAGGCCGGTGCGTGAAGATCGTGGAGTATTTGATAGCTTCTCGTAGGGGTGGCGACAGAAGATGGAGCCCGAAGCGAGAAGTTGTATAGAAGAAGGGACAGAGGCACACAGAGACTAGAAACAGGGCGAGTTATGAGAGAGTGTCAGCTCGAGGAGATGAGTCGAGAGGAGGGAGCTTCGTCGTTGAACTACTTCGATTGTTGACTCTTCGCTGAGGGCGAAGATGATGAGGAGGGGACGCCGTTATGAAGGGTCCCAGTCGAAAGGCAGGGTGAAGTAAGAAGTGCCAGCTGGCATGACACTGCTGCTTTGAGTGCGGGATGAGGGAGAGCGCGTGAAAGAGAGAGAAGCGGAGGGCGAGCAATGAGGAATCTGGATGCCAAATTTGTTCACGGCTTTTCCCGTAAGGAACCGGTCGTCGCAGGGGCACCGGGGGATGAACAGGCAAGCCCAAAAGACAGAAACAGATCAGTTGGTCATGTCATCTGCAGGACGGCAGCATGGCTAATGAAGAATCCAAAGGCAGCCTCCAAGACGACAGGGGCGGGCGGGTCGCCTGCGCAAGCGAGAGCAGGCCGGATCTGCTAGAATCTCTCGTATCTCGTCTCTCGCCTCTCGTCTGCAATGTACAAGTAGTGGCGCTTTCTCCTTTGGGTCCCGAGGCAAGCAAGCAGGCAAGCAGGCAAGCAGGTAGGCAGGCAAAGCAGGCAGGCAGATGGAGGACATGCGCATGCAGGCTGAGGATGTATGCGGGAAATGGCCTGATGCGGCAGAGGTGAGGCCAGACTGTTGGTACAGGAACAATGTCGTTGGGGGAGAGGAGGAGAGGGGGGGAGAAACAGCCAAAGAGGTAATAGAGTGGGGGAAAAGAGGGTCAAAAGAAGAAAACCCAAAGGAGTGAAGGGACCAGAGGGAGGGCAGAGTATGCTGATTGGGAGAGTGTAAATGATCCTCTTCGATGCCGGCAGCCCCCCCGCCTTGACGGCGATGGTTGGACGATGGCGGCGAGGCGAAGAGAGGGGCGAATAGCTGCTCGAGGGGAAGGGAAGGCAAGGGCGGAAGCAGACAAGCCTTGAAAGGATCAGCCGGGGTAGGAGAAAAAGGATGGGAGGCAACTCAGTTGTATTGGACAAGATCGGGAGGCGGGAGAGACGAGGTGTGAGAAAAGGGGGG
>NIGD01000001.1:672430-684143 GCA_003055185.1 Escovopsis sp. TC
CCCCTCCACCCACCTAGCAGCAAAACAACCGCAGACAACTTGAAAGCGCCACAACGTCATTCATAGGATTCGGCATGCAGAAACAGTACCCTCTTTCTTTCAAGTGCCCTTTGCTACAAATAGAAGCCTTCGACGACTCAGGAGAAGAAGGGTCCCCAGGAGAAGACCACCCCAGATCCCCTTCTCTCAGGAACCAGCTCTGCCTGAGAACCTTAGTAGAAATGTCTTTGTCTAGTAGAAAGCTCCTTGTCCAGAAGGAGGCCCCTCAGGAGGAACCTCCTTCAGATGAGGATCCCTCTAGATAAGATCCCTCCCGGAAAGGCCTTTTCAGAAAAGGTCCCTTGAGTCAAAGAGCGTCAGCCCAAGCCCCCCCTTTCAGAAGACCCCTAGAATCCCTATGAAGAGCATCACAATGAGCACAAAGACACCGTATTATTGATATTTGTTTGAATTTTCGTTCACGCTATTCCTCGTCTTCGCTCCCCGTGCGTCGTACATCATACAGCGTATACGGCAAAGCCCCGCTGAGCAGCCGAATATCGACAGGCGATTCAGCGGATCACCTCCCGCAGGCGCTGCGCACAAGGTACACGTACAAGTAGTAGGAAGGTGGAATACAAAAGAGCCCGCTAATCCTGGTAGTTTCCGCGGCCCCTTGATCTCCCGCAATCCATCATGGAAGGGGGGCCGAGGAAAGGGGTGGGTGTTGTGAGGGGGTGGTGCTTTTTTCTCTCCTCGCTTTCTCTCTCCCTCTTTCGCTGTCCTCTTTCCTCTGCATTTCTCTCTTTCTCTTTCTAGGTCCTATCCAACGTATCTCTTCAACCATGGACCCTGCCATAGGATCCTCTTCTTCATCTTCGACCTCGGGTTCGTCTTTCTCCTTCGACGTCGTCATCGTCTTCAACTTCGTCTGTTCTCCATCGTCGTCAGGAGAGGACACCCGACTGCAAACACGAAAAAGAACCAACCATCTCCTCTTCAAAGCCCAATTCAAGCGTCCAGAAGCCAAAAGGATATCCTGCCTTGCTCTTCGCCGTGGCCTGCGACTGCTCGGTGGATGGTTCTTGTGAGAGTAAAGCAGGTGTGTGAGCGTGTGCGAGCGTGAGTATTCGCACTCATTATATGTGTGCGTGTGTGCGTCTTGGGTGTGTAGGCGTGTGTGTGAGTGTGAAGGTGGGTGTGAGTGTCAAGGTGAAGGTAGATGTTTGTTTGTGTGTAGGTAGCCCGTATGTAGGAGAAGTGGTGCGTGTGTGTTGCGAATAGCCAAGTCCAGATTCTTCCCTGCTGGATCGCATACATCCCCGCCCCCCGGTCACGTCAAAGAGCTCTCGCTGAAGGGCCGGTACTGGCGATGCCCCGCGCTCGGCCGAGGGACCTCGTGCGACACAGTCCTCCGCCCCTAAAAGGTCCTGTTCTGCTTCCCGGCCTTTTGCAGCTCACCAAACGCGCTCGCCAGCTGCTTCTTCATCTCCTTGTACGTCACGAGGAAGGTGGTCTGGTCGTCCCGGCTCGTCAGGCAGACGCGCTCCTCGGAGCCCGCGTCAAGCTTGTTCATGCAGCGGATCATGTGCCCAATGTCCAGCAGCGGGTTGCCGTTGCTGTCCACCTGGTGGAAGACGTAGTCCCGGAACAGCTTGAGCATGTATCGCTCGCCGTTCTCCGACCAGGACCGGTCGCCTTCAAACTCCTGCCGCTCGTTGACCGCGCCGAGCTTCATCATCAGCCGCACCATCCTCCCGTTCTCCAGCTCTCGGGCGAAATCGGAGCTGAGCGAGTCGCACACGTGCAGGCTCTGGTCGAAGAAGGCCATGACATGGCTCGAGATGCCTGACACAAACTCGTCGATTGTCTTGACCGCTGGCGGCTGCGCCACGGTCAAAAGCCAGGTGACGGTGTCCCGCAGCTCGGGCGAGAACACGCGGCCCATTTGCTCTACGGCCATGGCCATATTGGTGAGCTGCGAAGGTGGCATGTTCGCAGCCAGGCAGAGCATCACCCGCCCAAAGTGCGCAAAGTCTTCCTGCTGTAGCTCCTGGATCGGTCGCCTGGCCTCGAAATGGACAACGTCAAGCACGGCGCACGCATCCAGGCGAATCCGGTTCTTGTCCGTCAAGATGATCTTGCTGAGGTCGATGCACCGGGCCGCCAAGTTGGCGGAATGGATTGCCTTGAGGGCGTTGGCGATCTGGGATATGTATCCCCATAGAACGGCCTCGGTGATTGGCAGCTTAGCGTTAAAGCGACCGGGGAGGGGAGAGCTGTTTGTGCTGAAATGGGCATCGGCCAGAGTCCTCGAAAGCGGGTGGAAATCCTGCACAAAGATGAGGGAGCTATCACCAAAGGCCCTCGTGGTGAACGCGTCGTGCACGGAGACGACGTTGGAGTTGTCGATGCGCCGCCACTCCTTTACAGATCGGATCGCAAGTTCATTCGTGAGTCGATAGCCTTCGAGCCTCCGCAGACAGTAGTGGTGCCCGGTCTTGGAGGACGTCGCCTTGTAGACCCAGCTGGGGTAGCCGAAGACGTTGGCATTCTTGCGATGTGTGGTGTCGAGGGCGACGAGAGAGTGGTAATTGTCGAGCTGTGGGAGCTGAGAGTTGTGCATGACCTGCAGTGTCGCCTCGGCCTTTTTTTGGTACTCTTCTCGAACCTTTTCGGGCATGAAGAAGTCGTGGGTCAAACGATGATAGGGCAAGAGGTCATCCTTGTGAGGCCCTATGGGAGCGTACAGATGATACTGGACGGGGAGCGTCGGGGCGGCGAAGCCCCCCTGAGACGGGTAGAACGTCGATCCCCCACTTGCCATGGGGTGGTGGTCCTCGGCGTAAGGGTTGAATGGGGTTGGCGGCAGTGTCTGGTTATTAGCCCCAAAGGGGTCGAATGGCGTCGAGGCATCCTGCGCGGCTCCATTGATGTTGGTCTAGTACTGTCAATAATGATGAACAATTCAGGGGACTGCAGGGGAAGAAATTGGCATACCGTTGAGCCCAAGTCAAAGCTAGGGGTAAACTCGCGGATGGCGGCCGGGTTGAACAGAGATTCGGCATCGGGCGTGGCTGCAGGCGTCGCGGCTGGAGGAAGATTCCGGAGATCAGCATTGCGCTTTCAAATGTATGTGTCGCATCACTGTCCCTCATGATAAGGGTGCGCCTACCTCCGAGGCCCCGTGGAGTGAAGGAGGGCGCTGTCACGGCTTGCGAGTAGAATGTTGGTTTCTTCGCGGAATTCTGGAGGACTGTGGGCGTGAAGGAAGGAGAATCGACGTTGAGGGATTTCTTCGGGCTATCGCAGGTCTTTGAGTCAGTCGATGGTGCAAAGGTGATTGGCGACGGAGGCTCTCTCTGCCTGTGCCGTCAGCGTGGTGGTCGAATGCGTACATTTCGCTTTGACTTCCCCTATTCTGGTCATGTGAGAACGAACATCCCTGATCCTCATAGCGGCAATGCCCGTAAATGAGAATGTTGCGGCATAGGGTCTCTTTGCTTTCTGTTCACGGCTGTCAGCGATCGAATTTGAAGCCAAAGAGGCAACGAAATCCCCCCCCCCCCCTCTCTTCCCCCTTCTTTCCAGCCCCTCCTAGCCCCCTAGTAAACACATCCACATCCACACACACACGCGCTTCCTCTCTCTTCTCCTCGTTCCTCCGAGAAAAGAGTGTAGGATGGGGAGGCCGGGGTTTGATTTTGGACTCGGGATTCGCAAGAGGGGTGGCCGATGCCGAAACACGCACCTCGTCCTTTGGGTCTCGGGGAGCCCACCTGCCGCTGCAGATTGGGCGATTGATAGCGAGACGTTGTCATGGTGAATTCGATGTTTGTGTTCTAAGGAACGTGTTGTCGTAACCGGAGCCGGATCTACGACATCTGTGCGCAAACGGGTCAGCTTGTCTGTGCGACGCCGAGTCGGCGGGAGGGAGACGGAAAAGGTGACGACGAGAGAAGGAGGGAGACGTCTTGCAGCAGCCAGAGAGGGTGGCAGCGACAATGGCAATGTCGCATGCACAACACGCAGCAGCGGTAGCAGCATCGGCATCGGCATCGGCATCGGCATCAGCATCCGCATCCGCATCCGCATCAGCATCAGTTGTCGCAGAAGCAGCAACGGCGCAATGCGGTGGAGCCCAGCCGCCGAGCGCCAAGCGCAGCCCCTCCTCTCGCCGCCTCACTGCTCGTACGCCTCGCGGGAGGCAAAGATCTGTGAAGGGCGAGGGAGAGCGGGGTCAAGAAGGAGGCCGGGGCAAATGGAGGGGGAGGTCGAGTCGAGGCAGGATTCAGGGTCATGAGGATGTCTGGGTCTGGAGCTTGTGCGGGCGGGAGAAATTGACGATGGACGTACTGGGTTGCGGCAATCGTCTCCCATGGCTCAATTGTTCTGGGCGGCGCGGCACCCATGAGCAAGAGGGGCCCGAGTCGTGGCCCGCGGATCCGGGACCAGGGAGCGGCCCGGGGAGAGGCGTTTGTTTGAGCCAAGCTTGGAGGGCGGTGGTCCGAGGACAAACCCACGGCGACGGCGACGGCGACGGCGACGGTGACGACGGCGACGCAGGGGATCGACGGGGATGAGCGAGGTGGGTGGTGGGTTGAACGCCACCAGCCGAAGTGGCGGATCGTGCTATATGCTTCAGAGGGTCGGAGAAGCGGCAGCGGTATCTATACTGCGATATATGGCGTGTTCTGCGACCAGACGTCGTCGCCCTGGCCGTTGCTTGTCGGCCGATCGATCTCGGGCGATTCGGGTCGTCTGACGGTCGGGTCGTGGGGTCCTCGAGGTGACGACGGCCGCCGAAGACGGAGAGAGGCCTCGGAGGATGAGTCGAGGGGGAGACTGGGAGGAGAGGCAAGAGGGGGAAGGGAGAAGAGAGGAGAAGAAAGAGGAGAAGGAAGAGGAGAAAGAAAACAAGGGGAAAAACAAGAGAGAAAGAGACTCGAAGGAAATAAAGAGAGAGGAAGGGACCAGACTTGAAGAGATGGTCGTGTACGGAGTACGGCGTAGAAGGAAGTACTAAGAAAAGGAGTGATGTCAGGTCAGTACAGGAGGGGTTGTCAAGAGGAAGGGAGGGAGAATGGATGGTGGAGGAGCCAAAGCACATAGTCGGTCGGGATGGAATGTTGAGATCAATCTCGGGCGAGCTACTGGTATGTGCTCACTGCTCAGTCCCAGGACGAGGGTCCGGCCTCTGGGACGAGTTCAAGTTCCAAGCCCGGGTTTGAGGCTGCGCCGTGATTGGCCTGGGTCGAGTCGATCATTCGCATTGAGCGGAACACGCCATCATCCGACAAGGAGAGGGAGGGAGGGAGGAGAGCGAGGGAGCGAGGGAGCGAGGCTTCCGGGGGGGCCAGGCAGAAACTCGGGGCGTGGGTCGCGAGGATCCACGGGGGGCCGGGCTCTGGAGTAGGCGATGGCTGGAGGAATTCAGAGGAAAGGAAACAGAAGAGCAGATACATGTAGAATATGTGAGGAGAGAAGAAGAGAAGAAGAAGAGAAAAGAAAAGAAGAGGATATTTTGACGTCTTGGATACAATTGATGTACATATCATAACAAAAATACTACTACTAGGTACCTACCTTATGATGTCCAGCAAGAGGCAGCAGCAGCAACAGCAGCAAGGCAAGGAAGGTAGAAGCGAGCAGCCACTTGCCGCGATGGAAACTGCGAGGAATGAGGCGTCGTGGCTTGAAAAGCAGGTTTCGAGTCCCTGTGGCTGGTGATCCCCCCCTGGACTCCGTGGCGCAGCGAATCCTCGAATCACCCGGAAGCTCGCCGCAGCCCTGGACCGATGCGGGTTAGGGTTGGGGCTGCGGGTGCGGGAATGCACCCGCTGTCACTGCATCACCGATGCCTCCGGGGGGGGGGGGGGGGGATCCCCTCAAGCATCGAATCCATGCCAGATGCTGGATCCAAGATGGGCAACGTGTTTCCATGCACTCCATGACACTCGGTCGTTGTTGGGATCGCCATACCTGATCTCTGCTGCTGCTGCTGCTGCATCACCTTGAATGCTGGGCTCGCAGCTCGACGACCTCGCCAGATGCGGCTCAGTGTACATCGACGTCCCGGCTACTTGTGCTCTACCAGCTCCGCCACACAACACCAACGCAACGCAGGGTCCATCTTTGTCGTCAGCCTGCCGGAGTGACATCGCGCACTAACTCAGGCACCGTGACCGACGTCCCACGACTTGCTCCAAGTCCTCAGTCCAGTCGGCAATGGGGTAATGCCAGCTTTTCCACCATCACCATCACCACCACCACCACCACCATCACCATCACCACCATCACTACCACCACCACCACAAGGGCCTCCAGCTGGCTCCTCCTCTGCCTCGATCCTCTGCCTCATCTCTGCTGCTCCACGTGAGCTCTCGACAGCTTCACCAGCGAGTCCCAGCACCAGCGTGTCGGCGTCGACGAGGCCCTGACATCTCGCACGCGCTACGCTGACGAGGTCCAGCTCGATCGCGAGTCTCCGTACGAGGATCGAGATTTTCATCGACACCACACCCGGCCTGCCGTTCGACGGCCTCGGGGGCACCGCTTGCGACGACCCAGACCGAGGCTAAGCAGAAGCAGCAGAAGCAGCAGAAGCAGCAGAAGCAGCAGAAGCAGCAGAAGCAGCAGAAGCAGCAGAAGCAGCAGAAGCAGCAGAAGCAGCTACATACGGTGGAACACGGCAACACGGCGGCAGCAGCAGCAGCAGCAGCAACAGCAGCACAGCCGAGGCGAAGAAGGACGACATCCACGGCCGCGATGGCCGACATCCACCCCGACGCCGTCGGGCAGCTGTCTGCGTCGCAGCAAGAGGCCCTGCATCAGTACATGCAGGTCACCAACCAGGACGTCAACGACTCGATATCCCTGCTGAGCAGGTCTGAGTGGAATGCCCAGGTACGATGGGCCTCGACAGACCCCTTGACCCCCCCGACCTTTGCCTCCATCTTGGGCCCTCGACCCTCGACCCTGGACTCATTCCTCATTCCGCTGACCGTCCCCAGATCGCCATCACCAAGTTCTTCGACGGCGAGGGCCCCGATCCCCTCGCCGAGGCCCTCGCCGCCCAGGAAGCCCCCCGACCGTCCGCCCGGCACGAGAACCTCCAGGAAAGCCTGAACAGCGGCGCGTCGCCCCCGCGGGCCCCCGCCGGCCGACGGGAGCGCACCGACACGGCCCCGCGCGTGGTGCCCCTGCCCCCCCACATCCAGCGCATGCCGTGGTTCCTCGGGCTGCTGCTCACGCCGCTCGGGTGGGGCTGGAGCGCGGCGTCGGGCCTCCTGCGGACGATCGCCTACATCCTGCAGTTCCTGCCGGCGCCGATGCGGCCGCGCGTCTTGCGCGGCCGGCTGTCGGGCGGGCTCGGCAGCACGGGGGGCCGGCGGATGCTGCTGCCGCGCGACGCGGCGGCGCGCTTCAAGCGCGAGTTCGACGAGGAGTACGGCGCCAACGAGCTGGCCTTCTTCGAGGGCGGCATCGCGCAGGCGCACGACCTCGCCAAGAAGGAGCTCAAGTTCCTGCTGGTGGTGCTCATGTCGCCCGAGCACGACGACACCGAGGCCTTCGTCCGGGGCACGCTGCTCGCGCCCGAGGTCGTGGCCTTCCTCAACGACGCGCCGAACCGCATCGTCCTCTGGGGCGGCAACGTGCTGGACTCGGAGGCGTACCAGGCCGCGGGCGAGTACGCGTGCACCAAGTTCCCCTTCTCGGCGCTCGTGTGCCTGACCCCGCGCGAGGGCAGCACGCGCATGGGCATCGTCAAGCGGCTCGTCGGGCCGACGGGCCCCGCCGCGTACCTCGCCGAGCTGCAGGCCAGCCTGGACAAGTACGGCGCGGACCTGGACGGCGTGCGGGCCGAGCGGGCGTCGCACGAGGCCGCGCGCAGCATCCGCAGCCAGCAGGACTCGGCGTACGAGCGCTCCCTGGCGATCGACCGCGCGCGCGCCCAGTCGCGGCGCGAGGCGGCGGCCGCCGCCGCGGCCGCGGAGAAGCGCGCCCTCGAGGAGGCGGAGCGGGCGGCCCTGCGCGCCGAGAAGCGGCAGCGGTGGCGGCGGTGGCGGATGCGGCGCGTGGAGCGCGAGCCGCCCGCGGGCGACAGGGGCGTCGTGCGCGTCGCGCTCAAGATGCCCGAGGATTCGGGGGCGGGGCGCATCGTGCGGCGGTTCCGGCAGGACGCGCCCGTGGAGGAGCTCTACGCGTTCGTGGAGTGCTACGACCTGCTGGTGCAGAGCGGGGGCCCGGCGGGGGAAAGTAGTGGGGGGAACGGGGGAAAGGGGGAGGAGGAGGAGGAGGAGGAGGAGGAGGAGGAGGAGGAGGAGAAGCCGGCCGACTATGAGCACGAGTTCGGTTTCCGGATCGTGTCGATCCTGCCGCGGGTGGTGTATGAGCCGAGCGCGACGAGGACGATGCTGGAGACGATCGGGCGGTCGGGCAACCTGATTGTGGAGGAGGTGTTTTCGGACTCGGAGGACGAGGGGCAGGGGGTGGACGGGGCGTGAGTCGTGGACAGCATATGTACATGTAGATGTGCATGGAGCCGAGGCTGGTTCGAGGTGAACACCTCCTCGATGTTGAGTCCCAAGTTGTGGTTCTTTTGGGAGTCCTAGACCCTTCGACCGGGCACACGTACGTACATCCATCTGCCGCTTCGCGTTCTGCGACAAGCCACCAGAAGACATCTGCTACCATAGTAGCACTCCGTACCCCGTACTCCTTGTGATCGCAGACGCAGCACGTTGACGAGACGCGCCTTTCTTGCGGCAAGCCTTCGTGGAAACAACCGTCGGTGTCTCTGGTCAGCGTCTCCAGGCACATGGCACATGACCCCTGAGCGAAACACGCCCCCCCCCCCCCCCCCCCGCACCCGCGCCCCCCCCCCCCCCCCTGATCCCCGCCGTCCCGGGTCGAGGCCTCGGTCTGGACGGCCGGTCGAGGCAAGGCGGGCATTGTGTTGATGGACTGGGTCAAGGTGCTGGTAGCCCGTGACAGTCTGGAATGTATGGAGCAGGCCGATGGATTGCATTCGGGGGTATGCATGGCCGTAAGTTGATGTATCTGGATCCTGAGGGTGCCGTGCCTACTACTCCGTACTCCGTAGGGACGTGAGAGACTGGCCATGGAGGACTGGAGTCGTCACAGTGGCATTGATGCGAGGTTCGGGCTGAGGGAGTCGCAGGATCTTGACGCGCGGGCCGTCTCGAGTGAGGCTGTGCTGGGGGGTCCCCCGCACGAGAGGGGGGGTTTGCGTGTGCGAGTACGTCAGCGGGGAGGAGAAGCAGCTGGGGGAGGAGGGGAAGAAGAGGAGGAGGAGGAGGATGCAGTCACCTGGGCCCTGTCATGGATGGAGCACTCCGGGCCTCTGCGGGCAAAGTCGGTGCGTGCCGAGGATGGGCATGACGAACAGAGGCGCCGAGGGTGAGACAGCGCTCAAGCTGGTGCATGAGCGGGGGGGGCTGCAGTGGGGGGCTGCAGTGGAGGGCATCGTTGGTCCAGAGTCGCACAGTAGAGATTGCATGGGAGGAGCCGGGGAGAGCAGCTGAGGGATGGATCGCTGGAGGATGCCCAGATTGCTGGAGGATGGATTGCTGGAGGATGGATCGCTGGAGGATGGATTGCTGGAGGATGGATTGCTGGGTGGAGGGATGGAGGGAGGGATGGAGGGAGGGATTGATGCCATCGTGAAGCCACGCACAGTGCGAGAGGATGCTGTCTCGGCATGTTGCGTCAGATGGGACGGGCAGGGGCACGACCGAGAGCCATCAGGATCGAGCATCTCCCTCAGGGCATCGTCGTCGTTGGCATCAATCTTCCCCTGCCATCCTCGATCTGACATCGGACAGCCGTCACTGTCGTGTTGCTCGTCTCGCCCGCCCGCGTCGTCTCACCGCGCTCGCCATTCCTCTTCTCTTCCACGCACGACGCACTGCTTCTTCTCCCCTCTTCCTCTCTCCCTCGCGTCTCCTCCCCCCCCCCCCCCCCACCCCCCCCCCCCCCCCCCCAGCAACATCGCCAGCCCCACGACGTACGCGCCGCCGTCCCCTTCCCAACTGCGTCCCCAGGCACTCTCACCCCGGAAGAACCCCCGACGCGCGTCCTGACGCTCGGGCGCCACCGCGACCGCCAAGATGAGGTCCATGAGGGGGCTCAGCATGAACAGGATCGTCGGCAGCCTCAAGAACAAGAAGAAGTCCGGCGGTGCCAGTACGTCTTTGACCGCGTCCTGCTTCCTCGAGCCAGGCATGGAGACATCGGATAGATCCATTCTCTTCCATTGCATTCCACGGCCTCCAACGTGCGCTGCTGACGCTCTCCTCATGAGCAAGGCTCCTCCGAGCCCGCAGTCGCATCCTCCAACGTCGACGACTCCCCAGAGGCCACGGCCCATCACAATGTCGTACGTCTTGCGAGCCTCCCCATCCCATCGAATGCCGCTGACGATGTGCCCCCCAGAAAGCCTTCTGCGAGTCCAGAAGCAACAGCAAGGTAAGACGCACCCCCACCCCACGAGTGTATGCATCACCGTCTCTGACACGCCGCGACCCCCAGGAAGACGAGGTCCTCTTCCTCCCCCCCATCGTCGAGTCCGCCGAGTCCTCGCCCTCCGCCGCCGCCGAATGCGCACGCCTCATCCGCAAGTACCTCTCCCGGGACTACGCCTCCAAGCCCGCCTGGCAGTGCAACGCCATCATGCTCATGCGCATCCTCGCCGACAACCCCGGCGCCACCTTCACCCGCAACATCGACGCCAAGTTCGTCGACGCCGCCGCCCACCTGCTCAAGAACGCCAAGGACCCCAGCGTCTGGCAGATGATGATGGACACCCTCGACGACTTCGACCGCACAAAGGCCTGGGACGAGAATCTCGGGCCCCTCCTCGACATGTGGCTCAAGGAGCGCGACAGGATCCGAAGGAAGAACGGGAACAGCAACGATGACCACAACCACAACAACAACAACCACAACAACAACAATGGCACCTCCAGCGCCTACAACCTCTACGGCTCGTCGGGCTCCCGCAGCGCCTCCCTCGCCCCCGTCTCCTCCCGCGCCTCCGCCCACAACGTCCCCCCCCCGGCCGCCTTCCGCTCCTTCTCCCAGCAGAACTACTTCTCCCGGCACCACAGCAACCCGCGCCTCCCGGACCCCGTCGAGCTCGAGAGCCGCCTCGAGGAGGCCCGCTCCTCCGCCAAGCTCCTCGAGCAGGTCGTCGCCAACACCCCGCCCGCCGAGATGCTCGACAGCGAGCTCATCAGGGAGTTCGCCAACCGCTGCCTCAGCGCCGCCCGCTCCATACAGGGGTACATGGTCGCCGCCGACCCGGCCCCGGACAACGACACCATGGAGAGCCTCATCGACACCAACGAGCAGCTCCAGGCCGCCCTCAGCCAGCACCAGCGCGCCCAGCTCTCCGCCAGGAAGCGCCTCGGCCTCAACGCCGGCGCGCGGCGCTCCGAGGATGTACCTTCGTCGACGCCGCGCGACAGCACCCAGGGTTCGAGCCGGGGGAGCGAGTTCCGGCGGCAGCAGCAGCAGCAGCCGCAGCAGCACAACGTCGCCAACGCCAACGACATCAGCAACACAAGCAACAGCAATTTCAACCGCAACAGCATCATGGGCGGCAGCGGCAGCGGCAGCGGAAGCAGCAGGAACGGCAAGGGGAAAGACCCGGAGACCTACAGCCCGCCCCCCGCCCCGCGCCCCTCCAGCAGACCATCCGACCCGCACG
>NIGD01000001.1:702793-713111 GCA_003055185.1 Escovopsis sp. TC
CGAAAGTTGTTGTGAAATATCGCATGCGACGTGGTATCTGTTGGGTGGGAGATATCGTAAGGTTGGTTCAGAGAGCTGTCCAGCGTAACTCCTGTTGGATGAGGATATCGTGAGGTTGGCAGAAAGAGCTGCTCGACTCGGATGAGAACATCGTGAGGTCGGTAGAATGCCCAGCGTGATCCGTTGGGTAGGAGATATCGATCGTAAGGTGGTAAAAGTGCCCGGCGTGAATTCTGTCGGACGGGGGATATCGCAAGATTCAAATGTTGGTAGAAGACCTGCCCATCATGATTCTGTCGGATGACTGGATATCATGACGCTGGAGAATCTCTGTCAAGTACCGCTGCTCAGCGATTCTGTTGCATGAGGGATATCATAACGCTGCAAGCACGGGAGCGGGGCTTCGCGAGCACCGTCTGACAGACATTTGCATCCCACGACCCTCAGAAAGATTGGCAACCAGCTAGGCGCAAAGAGGTTGGAAGCAAACATGCCCCTCATCTAGCTCTCGGCCGTGGGAGAAGCTTCCGAAACGGCCGCCTCGATGGTATCCGCCGTGGGGGTATCCAAAATCTGGGACTGTGTCGAGAGGGGAAGGCTCTTCTGGTCGCTGCTCTTCTCAGGAGGGGTCTGGGGCTCCTCAACGATGCTGGGCTCCTCGACGGTCTGTGGCTCCTCGGGGATCTGGGGCATCTCGATCGCCTTGGGCTGCCCCCCATTTTGAGGCCCCTCGACGGCTTGAGGCTCCTCGCCAACGCTGGGCTCCTCGGGGAGTCGAGTCTCTCGAACGGTGCTGGGCTGCTCGGCGATCTGGGGGTCCTCTGCGATCCGGGCCTCCAACTCCGGCTCCTCCGCGATACGGGGCTCCTCGACGATCTTCCGCTCCTCCATGATATGACTCAACGGAGGGTCCAGCTCGAAGATGCTGCTGACGGCGTCATCGGCCGGATGCGCCACGCCTCGGCTGGAGTTGGCCTTGTCGGTCGCCCCGTTCTGCGGCGTCACCTGGTCCCGGCTCGAGCGCCTGCTCCTGTCGACCTCGCTCTGCGCCTCGGCGTGCACGATGGGGATGACGCCGCCGCCGATGCGCGCCCAGAACATCTGCTCACGCAGCCGGACGCTCTCCTCCCACGCGGCCTTCTCCTGGTCCTCGTCCTCCGCGCGCCAGTACCCGTCTTTGACCATGCGCAGGAAGCCGAGGAACTGGCAGGTCGAGCGCACGCGCGACACGCAGTAGTTGCAGAGCGGGTACCGCTGCGCCGAGTCCGTCTCGCTGGTCCGGAAGCGGTACTTGCGCAGGAAGGGCTCCTCGCGCCGGGCCTCGCCGCACATGGCGCAGGGGTAGTACTGCGGCTTGATGGAGAGGTTGGGCCGGATCGTCGCGGGGACAGGCTCGACGACGAGGGAGCCGTCGGTAACGGCGGAGAGGACGGTGCGACGGGCGAGCCACGAGAGGCCTGGGGCGGCGTCCAGCCGGAGGGTAGGCTCGACGTCCTCGGAGATGATGCGCTTGTAGAAGCGGGTGTCCTTGAGCGCGGGAATCAGCGGGGAGGAGCCGTTGCTGGCGACCGAGGCCGGGGTGTTGGGGGACTGTGGGGCGCTGCGAAGGTGCACCGGCGAGAAGGTGCTGAGGGAGGTGGTGGACGTGTTGGTTGGGTGGGCGCTGGACGTGGACCCGCCGAGCCCGGGGCCCGATGTCGCGGAGATGCGGCTGGCGGGGCGGCCGCGGGAGAGGTGGATGAGGACGACGAAGTCCTCGTAGGCGCCGAGGTCGGTGCGGAGGACGGGCTGGATGAGGTGGGAGAAGCTGGTGGGCGGGGCTGGCGCGTGGGCCTGGCTCTCGGCGGGCAGGTGCTGGTTGGTCTGGGCCGCGGGGGAGGCGAGGACGTCGGAGATGGAGCGGACCTCGTCCCTGGGGTCGAAGCGGAAGATGCGGGGGGAGGACGGGGTGGTGTAGTTGGTCTGGTCGTCGCGCTCGGTGACCATAATCTCCATGACTTGCTTGAGCTCGGAGAGCTGCTCCTGCTGGGACTTGAGGAGGCTCTCGGAGTCGGCGAGCTGGGATTGGAGCTGGTCGTTCTTCTTGTTGAGGAGTTCCTGCTGGCGGATGGACTCCTCCTTGGCGCCGATGACCATGCGATTGGCCTCCTCGAAGAGGGCGGCGGTGAGGTTCTCCAGCTCCTGCTCGATCTTCCTCTTCTCCTTCTCGGTGTCGAGGCGCCTCGCGGTCTCCTCGGCCAGCTTCGTCTGCCATTCCTTCCTCTCGTTGGCCATGGTCTTGCGCTCGTTGTCGAGCGTGGACCTACGGACCCAGACGTCGCCGGACAGCATGTCGCGCTGGGAGGCGACCTGGTCCTCGAGGTCGCGGATGTGCTCGCGCGCGGCCTCGAGCTCGTGGCGGGTGGCGGAGAGGGTGTCGTCGAGGGCGGTCTGGTGGTTGATGGCGTTGATGAGCTTGGTGCTCAGGGTGGCCACCTCGTCGCTGAGGTCGGGGTGGGGGTTGGCGGAGGGGCAGGGACTGGGGGAGCGTATGGACTCCTCGCCGGAGGCGCTGACGGTTCGGGCCCTAGGGTCGGGGAGGGTGCTCATCTCGCTATTGGGAAAGGGGACGGCCTTGGGGGAGAGGGAGAGCATGGAGATCTGGGAAGCCGAGGAGGGCATGGGCGGCTGTTTCGTCTTGACCGACGGCGTGTTCTGCGTGGCGGAGGATAAGGATGAGAAGGATCGGGCGTGGCCGAAGAGCTTTGGCGAATGGGGCAGATGGCCCGCCCATCCGGCGACGTGGATAAAGCTGTCGACGAAGTCAGTAATGATAGCCATGCCGAGGGCGGGATCGCAGCGCTTGTGGCAGCATCTGTGGGTGGATGGTGGCCGACTCCTAGTATGATTCGTATCGTGGTGGTGGAAAGGTCGGGAGGCCAAACGAATGCGAAAATATCAATGGCCTCGATTCCATCGGCCAGTACATCGGGGTCTACTGGGTACATGTACCTAGTATGCAGTTCAAGAACGAAGGCGAGGACGATGGAAGATGGTAATTTTTTTGCGCCAGGAAGATGTTGGAAAGAGCATTGAAGAAAAAAGCAGAAAGCAGAAAGCAGAAATCAGAAAGCAGAAAGCAGGGAGCAGAAAGCAGAGAGCAGAGAGCAGAGGAGCAGGCCAAGAGCAAATCAAGGGAGGAGCAAATCAAGGGACGAGATGGAGCCAAAAGGAAGCCGTCTCCAACAAGGAGAGCCTGCTGGGAAAGCGGCAGGGACCAAGGTTGGAGCAATCAAGAGAGGCATTCAAGGGTCAAAAGGCGAGACGTACGATTCCATGGCGAAGGAGCGAGAAGCAAAGGTCGGGTCGGGACGAGCACGGGGAAGCCGGGAGCTGTCGTGGGCCGCCGTGAGCTGTCCGTGAGCTGTCCGTGAGCTGCCCGTGAGCTGTCCGTGAGTTGTCGTGCAGAGCGTGCGTCCTTGGGCCCTTGCGTTCGCGTTCGGGGTCGACGTCGACGTCGACGGTGAGCTCGCTGCAGCGGGTCGAGGTTGGTCGGGAGGCTGGCGAGGGTTCGGCCGGGATTGAGGAAGGGCGCAGGGAGGTGGGAGGGAAAGGAGCGAGAGGGAGGGCGGGAGACGGGCAGGGCCGGTCGCGGGCGAGAGTGCTCTGTGTTGGGGAGGAGGGCGTGCCGAGCGTGGGATCGAGTCGGGTGGATTCGAGTCGAGTCGGGTCGAGTCGAGTCGGGTCGAGTCGCAGGTCGGTGCCCCTTCCGCTTCCGCTGCCGATGTCTGTCTCTGTCCCTGTCTCTGTCTCTGTCTGTCTGTCTCTGTCCCTGCCTCTTTCTTCTTGTCTTGTCTCGGTTTCTGTCTCTATACTCGGTCGTTGTCGCTGTCGCTGTCGCTGTCGCCGTCGCTGCTGCAGATGCCTGCCCGCTGGCGATGCGCTGCGTCTCTCAGGAAGGTGTGTGCGGGCGTGTCGGCATGTGGGAGGTGGAAGGAGGAGGTAAATAGCAGTATGGATGCTGGCGGAGGACTAATGTAGGTATGGATGCAGACGGCATGCACGTCGTATGTGCCTGGGCTGTGGAGGAGGTGGAGGAGGTGGACGTGGGTGCGTGTGTGCGTATGTATGATGTAGTGGGAGACCTAGCACTGGTAGTACTCCGTAGGATGGAGTGCTAGAGGCAGGGCGAGCTTTGGTCGACGGGACGATTGGCGCTGGCGTGAGATGGTCGCCGGGTGCTCCCGCGGAGATGGGTGGACGTGGGATCGAGGCTCCGGGGGGGGGGTGGCCTTTGGGGCTGAACGGGGAGCTTCAGATCGGCGGGCGAGGCATCGAGATCGGCAAGAGGTCGAGAGGCGTCAGAGGATGGGAGGTGGAGAGGAAGATATGGGGCGAGAGGTGCTGGCAGCTGCTGATGTCCTAGCCGTAGTTGTAGTCCGTACTCGTGCGACGGAGTAATCAAGCCGACAGGAGGTGGAGGGGGGGCGGAGTCGACGATGCGAGAGCGGACGGAGGCGGCGGGAGGGTGAGAAAGAGAGGGTGAGCGATGGGTCGGGCCTCGAGCCGGGTGAGCGAGCGTAAGAGCGAGCGTGAGAGCGGGAGTGAGAGCGGGAGTCAGAGCGAGAGTCAGAGCGAGAGTCAGAGCGAGAGAGCGTGGGCTGCGAGAGGGCGCGGGGGACGACGACTCGAGGTGGTGATGAATGCCGGCCGAGAAGGGGCGAGGAGAGGAGAGGGTGAGAGGATGAGAGGATGAGGGGAAGCTCGAGCGATGGAGAGAGGGAGAGAGGGAGAGAGGAGAGAGGGAGAGCGGGATTGTGTGTGCGTGAGGCGAGAGGCAAGTCAGAGGCCGGCACTGGTATTGCTCTCGCACGCGCTGATTCTGGCTGAGGTATGGAGTCGGCGATGGTGGTTGATGGATGGATGGATCCAATGGATGGATGGATGGAGTAATGGCAAGTTGAATTGAAAAGACCGCCGAAGACGGGATAGCGAATGACCGGAGGGAGCGACTGGAGGACCGAGAGGGAAAAGGCGAGAGTAAGGATGGAGGATGGAGGATGGAAGATGAAGATGGATGGTGGATGGTGGATGGTGGGTGGAGGATGGAGGATGGAGGATGGTCGATGGTCGATGGTCGATGGTCGATGGATTATTGAGGGTGATCGTGGCGATCGACTCGTGCTGCCAGGCGGTGGTACGAGCACTACCGGGAGCTCGCGAAGCCCCTGGGAGGAGGCGGCTTCAAGCTGGGGGGGGGGGGTTGTTCAGGGAGGGAAAAGGGAAAAGGGAAAAGGGAAGGGGGAAAATTAGATGGAAAAAAGGAAAAAGAGAAAATAAGAAAAAAAGGAAAAAAAAAAAGAGAGGAAGAAGAGAGGGAAAAAGGAAAGGCAGAGGAAAGAAAGGGAAAAAGAAAGGGAAAAAGAAAGGGAAAAAGAAAGGGAAAAAGAAAGGGAAAAAGAAGAATAGGCAGTCTCCCGAGTCTAAAGCAGCAATAGAATAGTAGTACGGAGTAGTAGTACGGAGTACGACCTAAGCAAAGCAGCTGGAGGCGTTTCGTTCAAGTCGATGCAATTGATTGCAGTGCGTGGATGAGGACGAGGACGAGGGGATTTCGAGGAGCGCAGAGTCAAGACCAAGAAAGGATGGATGGAAAGGAAAAAGGCCATGGCCAGGAAATGGATTCGATCAATTGATGGATGGATGGACGCACGGGGATGGACCGTTGCAAAGCCCATCCACAATGGATCCATGGATGGATCCGGGGATGGATCCCGATGGAGCAGCCAAGACCTTCGCGACGACCTGGCGATCCTTGGAGCAATGGATGGATTCTCTACATGTATGTACGAGCACGAGGACGAGGACGTGGAGGGTGCTTGCCGACGTGATGGAATGGATCACTGATGTCTTGAGGCTGCGATGGACTCGTCGATGGATCGTGAGGCTGCGATGGACTCGTCGACAGGAAGATGGATCGTGAGTCCATGGGGGAAATCCGATGGACCGTGGACGATGCGATGGACGGTGCGATGAGCGATGCAGAGGGCGCTCAATGGTCGATGGAATGGATCGTGGGCCAGGCTGGTGGATGGTGATGTGGATGGTGATCATGGAATCTAGATGCTACATGTACATGTGATGTACGGAGTACATGTATGTTGTTGTGGTGGATGCATCATCAATGATGGATCGATGGTGCGAGTTCTCTCGGCTGTCAGCCACAGGGGGATCACCAGCCACAGCCCGCCTGGAGCTCCCGCAGCAGCGACGCAGCAGCGACGCAGCAGCGACGCAGCGCCTCCAGCGGTCCAGCGCTCGGCGACGACCTATGTACCTAAGCCCCCCCGAGGCCCGCCGCAGAAGGCGGGGTGCACGCTGGATGGCCCTGGGATCACCATCCACATGCACCCACGAATCTCCACGCCCCCTGGAGCCACCCGACTCCCAGCCAGGATCCGGGCCGTGTCTGTATCTACGGAGTAATGACCGCCAGGAGCCTGCCCAGGATGCCCAGGAGCCTGCCCAGGATGCCCAGGAGCCTGCCCGGGAGGAAAGGGGCGGGCCGGGAGCGCGAGCCCATCCATGCCGGGCCCCTGTCCAGGCTGGATCCAAGATCCAAGGGGGGGGGGATCCCGGTGGACACTCGCCCTGCCGCGAGAACGCCATCCAGGGCGCCCGTCTGCCGGACCCGAGTACGAGTACGAGACTGGAGGACCAGTACGAGTACGGGGTTGAACATATTTACGAGCTCGAGTGCTCGGACCTGGCGTCTGGACCTGCGTCGAGGACCTCGCTCCGGATCGCAGTGTCCCATCCATCCATCCATCCATCCATCTAGGGAGATGAACCGCCCGAGATGACCCTCGACCAACGCGCCTCCTGAGTCCCGGGGCCCAGGCAGTGAGACAGGCTGAAGAGACAGGTGCCGGGCGCCGAGTCATGAAGGGTTCAATACATACTTGGACATACACCCGTGGTCGACGCTTGGGAGGGACAACATTTGAAGTCAGACAGAGGGTCCCACGATGCAGCTCTGGGTGCCGACGAGTCGTGTCGGGATGTACTATGTACTCGTACTCCGTACCTTTAGTATATGTAAACTTAATACGGAGTACTCCGTACATGGACTCAAAAGCAGACAGAGACCGCCCTCGTCTCTATCCTGCAGGCGCAGACCCTTCCAACGGCCGCTTATACATGTAGCGACGCGATGCCATTGCCGTCGGATCCTCCATTGTCTCGGGAAACGCCCATCGCCCTCTCTCCAGTGCTGTTTTGCATTCCATCGCGATCCATCACGACACATGCACGTCATGTACGGAGTACATGTACGAGTACTCTGTACGGAGTACATGTGACCGCTTGGATCCCCGATTCAGGCCAGCGTGTCCCTCCGCTTCAGCATTCCCCCTACCCTACAACACATCCCTTGTGCTGCGCCACAATGGGAGCACGTGAGAAAGCCACGTGAAGCCACGTGAAGCCACGTGAAGATACATGTACATACACATGTATCCATGTGCACGTGCAACGATGAAAACACCACGAACAACATCACCATCCTCCATCCATGATCTATCCGTCAACCCCATCGCCTACAACTTGAACCCTTCATTGACCTTGCCTCCTGTCGCTAGACCTCCCACGCTCGCCTCCTCGATCCAATCCACATCCCGCCATCCCCCCATCTCCCTACCGCTACGGAGTACTCATACCT
Organism: Escovopsis sp. TC; assembly: GCA_003055185.1. Lineage (NCBI taxonomy): Eukaryota > Fungi > Ascomycota > Sordariomycetes > Hypocreales > Hypocreaceae > Escovopsis > Escovopsis sp. TC. Next base: position 710,493 of record NIGD01000001.1, read on the forward strand.
ATACGGAGTACTCCGTACATCCGCCCCAGCCCGGCCTCCCCGGACCCCCACCAGCCCATCCCATCGATGACGCATGCCCCGATGACGACTTTCGTCAACCGCCATACTCCCCACGGAGTACGCGTAACTCCCTACGGAGTACGGAGTACATACCACTGCAGTCCCTGCAATGCAGTCCCTGCACACACTCAGACGGTCCCATCTTCCATCCCGCCCGCCCTCGCCCGCCTCGTGCCTGGACGCATGCTCCCTGTCTTGCGAGGTCTCCCTCCACTTCCTCCCCCTCGTTCCGTGCCGACGAACCCGCCGAGCCGCCAGTGGCGAGATGTATGTCCTCCCTGTACCATGACCAGTACGAGTACGAGTACGAGTACGAGTACGGGTACCAGTATGCCCATGCCCAACACGCCCGCTCCCGCTCTCATGCGTCCTGCAGGTCTGAGGTCTGCCGTGCATGTCGGCCATCCCACCGATACCCATCGTCCATCCTCTGCTCGCCGCATGGCCTACTCCGTCCTTGTATGTACATCCACACACACGCCAGCCCACCAACGCCTGCAGTCCCCGGCCATGGACGCTGCGACGAGGCATCTGGCTTGGCCTGTCAGTACTCGTACTACATTGGGGAACTCCTCCTCCGCACAACCTCTGGCAAGATGATGCCGCATGTCGTGCCGTGGATACCGACTTGACGCCATGAGATGCTCGACTCGGGGCGCGTACGAAGGCTCTCCGGAGTACGGGACGCATCCATTATCCATCTATCGACTCGTTCGACCGTCGTTCCCCAACACGTCGAGCCAAGCAATCCATGGATCATGGATCTAGGATCTACGTTGTGGTATGGACTTAGTCAGTGCCCGGAGGACATTGATGGCCAGTCATCTGTGGATCCTGTTGCCCACGTGCATCTCAATGACCTCCTGGACTTCATCTGACCCCCAACTCTTCCCCTCCCTCCAACTCTATTCTCTGCTCATGGACTCCAGACTCACGACTCAGACTCACGACGCACGACCCAGACTCAGACTCAGACCCAGACTCAGACTCAGACTCAAGACTCAGACTCAGACTCAGAGTCCCCCTAAGCTTGGTCCTCTTCCCAGGAGGTTTGCCTTCCATCCTCACAAGGACATCCCCGTTCCGCGCGGCAACACGAGTCAAAGTGCCCATACGAGATCTCGTACTACTCGTACTCCGTATATCCCCCCCCCCTCTTTTCCCTCTCCCCTCCTTTTCCCCTCAAAATACTCGCACGATCAGGCAATCCATACTCGTTCAAATGGGGATCCCTACTCCGTCCAAACACCCCTCGCAGTCATGCCGCCCACACGCCTCACCATCCCCCACCAGGAAGTGCCCGCATCGTCCTCGGCCCGGCGCCCCTCCGACATCAGCCCTCGCACGAGTCTGCAATGCTCTTCGGTGGCACGCCTCGGGCCGAGCTTCTCCATGTGCGAGTACCCCATTCTACTGGTATGCCCGCTCGTACGCTTCGGCTACCCCGGGGATCCTAGACTTGGACGCCGGACCCTGGACTCCAAACTTGGGACTCCTGGCTCTCCCCTTCTCCCATTGCACTCTGCCCTGCCCTGCTTTTCCCCCCTCTCCCCTGCCCTCATCTTCTCCTCCGTGGACCTCACTCAACTCCCTCGTGAAGAGAGAGGACGAAGCAGAGTCTCCTTCATAAGAGAACGGGCCACGGAGCAGAGTCTCCTCCGCAGAAGAAAGGACGAAGCAGAGTCTCTCGGTCAAGAAAAGAGAGCATGAAGCAAAGTCTCCTCCGTAAGAAAACAGTCTCGGTTCAAGCACCTCCATACAGTCAACGATAACCCGATGAGACTCTTTCTTCTACTCCGTTTCGAAGAGAGAATCCTACCGCACCCTTTCCACCACTCTGTAGAGAAGACACAGCCGATCCAAGTTCTGATCACGACTTTGTCAAAAAAACAGAGAATCAATCCAATCTGCATCACATCCCCGAATCCATCTCATCCACCCCTCGCCCTCATGCTCTCCCATATCATGGTACTGCTGCCCCCTATTCCGACATCATTGTAAACCATGGGCGCTTGGTCCCACCCGCTTCAAGCAAGAGATTCCTTCCAAGGGTAACAGCCATCATTCCCATGTAAATAACACCATCTATCCCACATATACTCCGTATGAACCAACGACTTGCCGTTCCCATAGTATAATTCCATCCAACCTGTGTCAAGCTCCCATCCATCTCCTGGAAATCATTCTATCCATCCAGAATAATGATTCCATCAAAACGATCTAAAAACTCCCGTTCCTACCTTTGGAACATCCCCACATATTTCCATGATCCCCCCCATCCGTTCCAATCATCCCGAATTTGACAACACCCCCCCCCCCCCCTTTATCCCAAACAGTCCTCCTCCCTCCCTGGCATGATCCATCTATCCTCATCAGCTCTCCTACCCATCACACAGACAACACTCCCTCCCCCATCACCCCCTCCATCCCACCAAAGTCATCCCCTATATACCCCTACCACTCCGTATGTGCACCCCCAGCATACATCCCCCACGGATCCCACTCCTGTCCTGGATAACTCGTCGCCCTCATCCTCGCCTCCTCCCCCGCCTCCTCCCC
>NIGD01000001.1:713136-734124 GCA_003055185.1 Escovopsis sp. TC
CCCCCCTCCGCCGCCGCCGCCGCCGCCGCCGCCCTCTGATGCCACGCCCACCGCGCCGCCCGCCGCCGCCCTTCCTCCGCGTACGCGCTGCCCGACGACGCCCTGTTCTTCTTGCCGCCCGTGCTGTCCATCTGCTCGTCCCACTTCTTGAGGAGCTCCAGGCTGAGCGTCGACGTAGACGCCGCGTGCGTAAACGTGGGCGTGTGGCCGCGGTCCCGTGCGCTCGCTGATGGGCCTCCTGCGGTTGTTCTTGTTGCCGGCGCGACGGTGATGACTCGTGCTGTCCTCAGTCTTGCTGTCGTGGCTGTTGCTGTTGTTGTTGCTGATGCGATCGCTGGTGGTGTTGGCGTTGGTGTTCGTGTTGCTGTCCGAACTGCCATGATTGCGGTTGGTGTTGATGTTCGTGTTGCTGTCCGAGCTGCTGCTTCTTCCGCCGTCATGGCCAGCACCTCCCGCCGCGTCGGCCGCGGGGCGATCGTGTAATGTCCTTCGTCCTGGCCCCTCCCCCGCCATCGCGGCGATATCTCCGACTCGGGGGAAGCTGTATCGAGAAATGGCCATGTGCCGCCGCCGCCAGCATCCCCCGCCCTGGTGGTATTCAAACCATCCCATCGGCCGCCGCCAGTACTCCTCTCCCCAACAGCCTTCGAATTGTCCCATCCCCCACCATTATCCCCCTCCTTAACAGCCTTCGACTCATGCCATCTGCTGCCATTCCCCACTCCACCCCCGTCCTCCCAAGACCCCCGTCCCATGCTTCCACAAAGAGGCCAATCCGCAGGCTCCCACTCCGGCCGGCCTTGCCTCCGCGGCGACACCTCCTCCTCTGCGAGTTGTTCATGCCCAGCTGCCTGCTGCTCAGTCAAAAGAACCAGACCTCCTGCCCTTGAAAGATCCTGTCGTAGATGGCCCTGCTGTGTTTGCAGCTGCTGCTGTTGCTGCTGCTGTTGCTGCTGCTGTCGTTGATGCTCCTGCTGCTCCCGCCGCCTCTTTCCCTGCTGCACAATCTCTTCCTCTCGAGGCCCGCCCTCCGAAAATATATATCTCCCACTCCCATTCCCATCTTCCTCCATCGTATCCATCCCCCTCATCAACGTCTCCTCACTCTTCACCACCGCACACCCCCTCGGTATCGGCACCGCGCCATACCGCGGCTCCCTCGTCCTCGCCCCAGCATCCTCATCCGACACGCACCTCTCCAGCACGCCGCTCCCGATCCGTGACAAGTCCCGACTCGACGGGTAGACGCACTGCCGCGGGCCCGACCACCCGGCAGCACTCGATGCGCGCTCACCGTCCGTCGGCCCGTCTGACTTCTTCGTCCTCAGCAGCGTCTCCAGCAGTGCCCCTCTCGAAGATCTGTCCCCCTTCGCAGGCCATTTCTGCAGCGTCTCCAACAGGGTCCCCTTCGAGGATCTGTCCGCCTTGGCAGGCCTCTCCTGCAACGTTTCCAGCAAGGCCCCTCTTGACGATCGATCCGCCTTCGCAGCCCAATTCTGCAGCATCTCCAGCGAGCCCAATCCCGAAGATCTGTCCGCCTTCGCGAGCCCTCGATTCTGCAGCATGTCCTTCTGCAGATGCCGGAGCTCGCTCATCCGGCTCCTGAAATCTCTCCACCCCCAGCCCGGCGTCTTCGCCTCGCGCTGCTGCCGACCAGGGCCGTTCTGCCCCCCAAGAATTGGATTGCCGGGCGAAGGCTGAGCCGCCACGATCGATACCCGGTACGTCTGGCCCCTGCCCAGCTCCCAGTCGGACGCGGCAGACCTCAAGGGCGGAAGGGCCTGGACGCCCGGGGAATCAAGGGCGATCGGTCTGAGCAATCCGCTCGACTTCTTTCGCAGAAGGAAATGATCGGGAGTTTTCAATCCTCCAAGGAGCCCGCTCGACCTCTTCCGCAGGGGCAGATGATCAGGTGCATTCAGTCGGAGCAACCCACTCGACTTCTTCCGCAGGAGCAAATCACGCGCCTGGTCCAACGGCCCGAGCGGGATGCGCGATCTCAGCGACTGACCTCGATGCAACGGAGCTGAATACGCGGCGGGCGTCGGCGTCGGCGTCGGCAGCGCATCCTCGACAGCAGGCCGCGAGAGCTCCAACCTGGCAGGCCGTCTTTTCTGCGTCGATGCCGAATGCCGCGGTGCGATGAAGCCGACAGCTGGCGGCGGAAGAGGAGGAAGCGGAGGAGCAGCAGAAGGCGCAGACGCCGCAGACCCGACGTACTCGTGCGCGAATGGCGTAGGGGGCCGGGCATCGTCAAAACCGCTCTCCAGGGGCGTGATCTGGCTCACCGATCTGCAATCAGGGTCCTCCAGGCTTCCGTCCGATAGAAAGGATATCTCGGATGCAAGTGAGGGCTTTTTTGAGTCCTCCACGGCAGCGTCGCCCATTCCCCCTGGCCGGAGCATCCCGGATCCGAACGTCGGCGCATCGCTCTTCCGCTTGTCTGGCCGGAGCATCCCAGTCTCCACCATCGCCGCATCACCATTCCCCCCAGCAGACTGCATCATCCCAGTCCCCAACGCCGCATCACCCGTTCTCATCCCAGTCTTCACCGTCAGCACATCGCCATCCTCTTTTTCCACTTTAACGCGTGCCATCCGAATCTCGCAGGCCAGCAGGGCATCCCCCTCCCCCCCTCCCACCTCAACCCGTGCCACTCCCTTCCCGCACGTTTTCAGCGTATCACCACTCCCCCCTTCCCCCTGAACCGGTGCCATCCCCATCTCACCCACCTCCGAAGCATCCGTATCACTTTCTCTCCCTGAACCCCCGATCCGGGCAAGGACCATCTCATACACCGCCAGCACATCACCATCACCATCATCACCATCATCATCACCATTACCATTACCATCCCTCTCGCCCTCTCCCCCTGACCCCTCAATCCTTGCCACGCCCACCTCACAACCCTCCAACACATGAACATCACCGTCTCCAGCTTCATCACCATCACCATACCCAGACTTTTCCCCCTCCCCCCCGCCTCCCATCTCAGTACCAGTAGTCATCCCCCCCTCGCCCTCCATACCCTTCATCCATCGCTCTGCACACGCCTCCCCCTCATCACGAGGCATCTTCTGCGCCTCGATCTCTTCATCTTCAATAGCGGTCTCGATCTGGTCAGCATGTTTCCCACCCTCGGGTTGGAGACCTTTACCTAGTAGTGTGCGCTGCTGATGGCTCGGCCCTCCGCCCTGATCCTGGCTCGTGACATGTAGCAGCGCCGGCTGGGACTGCGCAAACGCGGCGCGCTGGCCGTAGGCCTCGAGCCCTGCCGCGTTCGCTGCTGCGATAGTAGTCGCCATCGTCGTCATCGCTGTCGTAGTCGTCGTCGTGGTCGTCCTCAGTCCTGGCTCGCCGCCCTGCTGATAAGGCAGCAACTCGATCGGCGGACCGAACTGCGGCTGTGGCAGGAGGAACAGCTCGAGAGGCCGGTACTGCTGCTGCTGCTGCTGCTGCTGCTGGGCTTCCGCGGCAGCCTGCTCAGCCCGAGCCTTTTGCGCCTTCGATGCCGTCCTGTGAACCAGGAAATTCGCGGCCGCCCAGGGGAGGGGCGACTTAGGCCCCTCGGCCTGCGCGGCTGTCTGCACATGCAGTGCCTGCGACGGCAACAGCGAATCCATCGTGATGCTTCTAGGCCTCTGCCGCTGCTGCACGCCCGCATCGTCTGCGAGGCCGGATGCCGGACCGGGCGCGTCGGCGGTGACGGGAGCGACCGAGAGGCTCTGCGTGTTGCGCCCCTGTTTGGATCGTCCGAAGAAGCCTGCGATGCTAGCGCTCCTCGACTTCGTCTCCTTGATCTCTATTGTCTCCTTCTCCTGCTCCTGCGTCTGCGCATCCGCGTCATTACCAGCCATGGGGAAGGGCACCGCTGTGGTCGACCGCGTCAGGGGGTTCGGAGAGGGCATCGGGTTGTATCGTCCCGTCCCACTACTGCCCAGCCGCGACTCGCGATCGGCTGGCCCGACGGACGAGGATCGGGTGGCGACCGGTCCGGCTAGGAAAGGCGAGCGGCCGCGCACGGAGTTGAGAGCCGGGTAATGCGGGCGGGTGGACGTCTGATCCATAGAGGCGCGGGTCCCTCCTCCGAGACCCGGGACAGCCGGCCGACCCTGATCCATGGAGGCGCGGACGGTGCCGCGTCCTGGGAGTGCCGACCTGCCTTGATCCATAGAGGCGCGGACGGTGCCGAGGCCCGGGAAAGCTGGTCGGGCCTGGTCCATGGAAGCGCGGACGGTACCCAGTCCCGGCAAGGCTCGCCACTTCTTCTTGCCATCCGGGTTGTCGGCTTCTCCCCCATTCGTACCCTCCATCTCGGGAAATCCTTCAGACGCAGCATTCGCCGTCGCCGGCCTCGTTCTACTGTTCGAACGCTGTCGCTCCCTCGACGTGACCCGGATGATGCGTGTCCCAATCTCTTTGAACACATTCGAACTCCTCCCGCGGCTTTGATCATCCTGCGTGTCACCCGGGAGATCGCCCGCTCCAGGCTCAGTCCGGGCGCCATTCGATTGGCCGCCGCCGGTCGCGAGGCCGCGGCTGTCCGCCCTATAGCGGCCGGCAAATAACGTAGGATACCGCTGAGACGACAGGGGCGGCACGTCGTTTTTCTGTCGCGATGGCACGGGTCTTCCAGGGGTTGCCGGCGGGTTTTGACGTGGGGGGCTCTTCACCTCGTTGACCTTGGGGTCGCTGTCCGTCAGGGCCGACTGGCTGAGATTTGTGGCCGATCGCTTCCGCGAGAGTAGGTGCAGAGGCTCCAGCAAACGGCTGTCCTTCAACCTGCGAGGCCCCGTCGGGCTCCTCGTCGGCGAGGGATGCGACCGCAACGGATCCCTCAGCGGAGGGGGGGAGCTCAACGGATCCCTCATCGGCGGCGGAGAGCTCAACAGTTCCCTCATCGGCGGTGGAGAGCCCAAGACGGATCCATCCCTCTCGCCGCCAGACCACGCAGCCTTGTAACCCTGCTCCGTCAGCAGTTGTGCCCCAAACCCCCTCATCTCAGTCCCTGTCCCCGCCCCCGTCCCGGCCATGAGCCCCGGCATCAGCGGATTGACAGCCAACGCGTCATCATCTCTGTTCGACACCTCCCGAGACTCGAGATCAAACAGTGCCTCCCCCTCATCACCCGAGGACAAGAAGCTGAATTCCGACCCGATATGGATCGGCGGCAACCCGATGAAAGACGAAACGCGCTTGGGGATCGCCGCGCTCGGTATCACCGCCTGTCCGTTCCGCGCCGATCGTCCAGACGCTGGCGTTTCAGAAGCTCTCACCCGTTGGTCACCGCCGAAATGAGGTGACACCACGTGCTGCACATCACCATTACTGGCATTGCCGCATTCTGCCGCCGCCGCATCAAGCGGCACCGCGCCCGAGCCGTTCCACCGACCGTGGTTGGCTGCAGGAGGATTGTCGTGAGCGGGAGCATGAGCAGAAGCAGGAGCATGAGCAGGAGCATGACCAGGAACGGGAGCATGAGCGGGAGCATGACCTGGATCAGCAGCAGGAGCAGCAGCAGCAGCAGCAGGAGCATGCGCCATGGCGGCAGGGTACTGGAGCGGCAGATCATAAATGTCGGGATCATCGCGCCCTCCAGCAGGGACGGCAGCCCCGGGCGCGGCCGTGCCCGTTTCGGATGCGGCATCGAGCGGCAGCTCGAGTGATTGGACGGACAAGCCAGGAGGTGACGCAGATTTAGGGGTAGCAATCTCCTGCCTGGTCTGTGCCTCGAGCATGTTGACTGCGTCCCGGGTCTTCGGGTCCATGCCGCTGAAGCTGAGACGCCACGGGGCTCGTCGCTCGCCCGGCCTGGGAGTCGGGGGCCCCGCCTGGAAAGAGATGTCACCCTAGGAGTCACAGAGAGAAGACATTAGAACTTGCAATCATGGATATCCCGTGCGGCCATATCATATCCTCCTTCACCGCGGTTTTGGATCATGTTGTTCGCATCCTCTGGACGCGAACGGGGCCATGAAGTGTGGTGAGAAGGAGGAATTGAACGGTTGGGCATTTCAGGTAGAATTAGTTCCGGTGCATCGTGTAGCTTCCTATATCTTGGTTTTGCTGCAGGTATCTCATCATAGGATGGAATAAACAGGGTGGGGAAAGGACATTAAGACAAGGAGGGCCAGAAGGACAAAGATGATCGAGGAATCGAGAGAGCGAGTTTAGCAGGAGTACAAACAGAGATGGCCAAGGGATCAGGAGGGCGAGTGTAGCAGGAGGACACATATGGCCAAAGTTTCAGGTAGAGCAAGTTGAACAGGAGGAGGAGAATCTGGGTGGGAGAGTCGGAGAAGCAGAAGAGAAAGGGATACAAAGGGGTGCGCTTGAACCAGAGAGTAAACATGCATTTATCAATAAAATTCATAAAAATCTCAAAAATGATGGACAGTATCTCTGAGTCGAAAAGAAGCTCTTTCTCAAACCCATTCGATGCGGGCAAGGACCTGTTCAACCTGTTCAAGGGAAGAAAGGGGGTATCTCTGAACCCACTCTCAACGCGGCAAAAGACCTGTGTTTACCGGGGGAGAAATGGGGGAAAAGTCAAGAGAAGAGGAGAGAGAGAGAGAGAGAGAGAGAGAGAGAGGAGGAGAGAAGCATGAGAAAAAGGAAGAGGGGAGAGGAGGAGATAGGAGGAGGAAGGCAAAAGAGGGGAAAAGGAAGGGGGAGGGATATTCAATGAAATACCTTGTCCCCGCTGCCGCGCAACTTGCTCTTCCCCTTGCTCAACAGACCCTTGCCCATTTTCCCAGCCGAGTGCATGAACTCCTTGCTCTTCGTGCCAATCTGCGCGCTCGAGTGGCTGAACGCGCTGCCCGACATCTGCGCCGGAATCGACAGCCCCCCCAGGCGCGCGCGGCTCGCCGACATGAGGTTCGCGCCGGCGCCGGAATTGAGGTACGGGGCCTGGAACGGCAACTGCTGCTGACAGCCGCCGGCGGCGGCGGCGGCGGCGGCGGCGGCGGCTGGAGATCCTATCGGGGAGAAGCCCGAGAGGTCTCCCTGGAGGTTCGCATGGACAGTGGAGCCCTGCGGCGCGGTGGAAGCGCCGAGCCCGATCTCGGACTGGCGGTTGGTGAAGGCGGCGAGCCAGTTGTCCAGGCCGGACTCCTGGAGGGCGATGAGCCGCCGGGTCTCGTTGAACTTGGCGATTCTCTCCTTGGGCGAGCCGAGCGCGAGGATGTCCTTGAAGGACATGAGCTTTGCGGCGACGGACTGGCCCGTGGGCGAGAGGAGGGCGATGGGGGAGTGGGAGCCGGCGTTCTCGGCGGAGAGCGGGGGCAGGACGACGGTCTCGAAAGCCGCGACGCTGTGCCTCTTGGAAGGTGGGTCGCCGGTCACAGGCGAAGTCGTGGCAGCAGGAGGCGTTGAGGCTTTTGGAAAGGGATGATCGAGGCCCTGCAAGGGTGACTTGGGAAGGAGGCTGGAGAGACCGGGAATGCTGTTGCGGTTCATCATGCCGGTCATGGGGGTCGTCACTGGACTCGACGAGGCTTGCTGCTGTCTATCTGCGGCGGCCGATACGGCGGCCGACTGCTCCCGTTGGGGCCCAGAGGCACTGTTTCCCTTTGTCTCTCCCTCCTCGTCCTTGTGATTGTCGTCGTCGTCATCGTCATCGTCGTCGTCGTCGTGAGCTTCCCACGAGAACCGTCTTCGCAAGGGTTTTGAGAGGCTCCCGCCGCGACTGCCAGAGTCGTTGCCGAAGGACTCGGCGAGAGAAGACTTGGGCGGGCTGGGACTTCTCCTCGATCGAGCGTCGGCCCCGGTTTTGTCCCACTGGCCGTCGACGCCGAGGGAGTAGCTCCGCTCATGAGCCGAGCCGTGATCGCTCGATGGAGTCGATTGACGGGGGTCGTCTGTGAGGGAGATGCCGCCCATGGTAGCTCCTCGGGGACGAAGAGTCTTCAAGATCTCGTAACTCAGGCGGTCGTTCTCCTTGACCGGGGACGAGCCTTCCGTGCTGTAGGCGGCGTCCCGCTGGAAGAGCCGCAGCTCCAGGTCTGCGGGAGATTCGCTGCCCCTAGAAGGCTCCGTGGGGGTGAAGTTGGGATTCGTCGACAGGAGGATGGGGGTCGTGCTCCGCAGCCCGCTCGGGGACGGGGTCCGCAGGGGCGCCACGGAGGCGAAGCCGCGCGGGGAGAGCGCATCAGGGCCGTCGTTGTTGGCGGTCAGGGACGCGCCACCCTGCGCGACGGTAGACTCGTCCTCGTCGGCGTCGACGATGGGCGTTTGGAGGGACGATGAACCGTAGGACTGCAGAACGAGGGTGGGCGACCTGCGATGCTCGCCGGCGGGCTGGCCGCCCCGGGCGCCCATGGGGAGCGAGTAGGAGGCCTTGTGGCCGAGAGGACGGGGGCTGATGGACGCGTTCCTGGCGGAAGCCACCGGGTCTTCCGCCCGCGAGCTCGATCCGAGGCCCTGGCTCCGGGACAGGCTGGAATGCCGAGAACGATCCGAGTCATCGCTCCTCTCCCAGGAGTCGCGCCTGTCCTTGTCCGAGGACGACCGATACCCCGGGATCCCGTCGTCCTGGGTCAATTTTGCGCCCTCTCCCGTCGTTGCATTCGTGGCGGAAGCTGCCTGCTGGACGGTGCTCTGGGCACCGACGAGGGACGGCTGCGATGGACTGCTGGGAGACCCGGTCGTGCAGGCTTTCGGGAGGCTGGTCGTCGATGAGGATGCGGGGGATTTGAGGGCGGCGGGCTCGGGTGTCATGGGGGAGAAGCCGCGCAGGCTGGGCGACTGTCTGGTGTGAGTTCGGAGGGACGGAAGGTCGTGCAACCCCGAGGTCGGGCTGGGAGTGCCCGGACTGGGTGCTTGTGTCTGTGTCTGTGCCTGTGGCAGTGCCTGTGCCTGTGCCTGTGCCTGTGCCTGTGCCTGTGCCTGTGCTTGTGACTGTGATTGTGGGATGGGGGAAACGGGCTGCGGCTGGTCGAGCTCTTGGGAGTTGCGGTCGAAGTTGTTCATGTTGTTCATGGTATTATATTTGGTGATGTTGTTGCTGTTGCTGTTGCTGTTGCTGTTGCTGTTGCTGTTGCTGTTGCTGTTGCTGTCGTCGTCGTGGTCGTCGTCTTCGTCGTCGTCGTCTGCGTATTCATCGGCGCCCCAGTCGTCTCCATCGTAGCTGTGCGTCTTTGCCTCGACCCATTTCCTGGTCTTGTTCCTCTTGACGTTGACCTGGTAGTTATTCGTCGCCTGCGCCTGCGAGGACCTGCGAAGAGTTGAAGAGGATTGATGCCATGTCAGCGACGACTCCTCGGCAATGCGGAACCCATACCAGTAAGAACGACTAGGCCATCTGCGGAGAGCGGAAATGACGACGAATGATTGCAGGTGCAGGCAAGTGCTCACATGGGGTACTGGGCGTTCCTCGCGGGGTGACCGTAGGAGCCGTCCATGTTGCCGGGTGTCTGCAATCTATGGAGTACTAGGTAGTACTCCGTACTCGTAGTAGTGTTGATGGTCTGGCCTTGGTCGCGCCTCGCAAGCAGCTCACCAGGGCATGCCTTGCTGATGCGGACGGCCACTGGAGGCTGGTTGGGGGTGGGGGGGGGGGGGGGGGGGGAGACTCCGTAGAGAAAGGTAGAGTCACTGTGTGAGAGAGAAAAAGAGAGAGAGGACGTGGAACGGGGGACAGCCTGGACCTGGACTGCGACCGGACGGGATTGGGGGTGGTGGAGGACGATGGCGCCCTTTCGAAGAGGAGGGAGGGTGGCGCGAAGATGGAAGCGTCAGGGCAAGGAAAGGGAGGGAGCTGTCGGGCTTGGACGAGTAGTGATGATGTCGGGGGAGGGCAGGATGAGCTGAAGAGAACGAGAGAAGAGGAGAGAGAGAAGAGGAGAGAGAGGAAGATGGAAGAGATGGAAGAGATGGAAGAGATGGAAGAGATGGAAGAGATGGAAGAGATGACTGGAGGCGAGTCGGCGACGGTGTCGAGTTGGCGACGGTGTCGAGAAGTGGATGGACCGCGTCAGAGGCTGGAGGATGAGATGTGGATGAAGCCGCCGAAAGCATAAAAGGAAGAGCGGCGAGTCGGGCTTGCCTGCTTCTGCTAGTCCGCGAGTTTCGAAACGCTCCAGCACGCCAGGGCTGGGAGCTTGCGCACTGAGAGCACTGAGCACTGGGCTGGGCACTGAGGTGCAGTACTCATCTACCTGTATGCTGGTAAGACGCCGCTGCTCATAAGACGATATAAGACGATGGGCCTTGGTCGGAGCCCAGAGGTCCCTGGATGCGACACTGTGGACGACGGGACTCCTGTGGAGAGGGAGGTTGGCGGCCCGAACGACATGGATCGAGGATGATGGAGATCCTGGTTGCGCCTCGTGAGTGCTATTTTCGTGCCGTGGCTGGTGCCAGACGCAGCCACACCTACCCGGGAACGAGTTGACCACATGCACACCAGGGGGCAAACAGACATGGATATGTGATCAATGCACGTGCAATTGATCCATGCCCCCTTCAATGTTCTCCAGCTTCAAGTTCCATCCGTCCGTACGAGTACCTACTTGTACATGTTCGCTCCCATGTCGAATATCTGGACACATCACCGTGCTCCTACATGCACATTGGAGTCCTGGATGGGAGCGATAGATGAGGGAGATGGCACTCCGACATCGTACACATACTACATGTATGTATGGGCATGGATGTTCTCCGTACATATGTACGGAGTACGTGCATGTACATGTAGCATTGATGCATTGATGCTGCATCACGACTGCCCTCAGACCATGCAGAACCCCTGGGGACGGATTTAGAAACTGGAAGTCCTCCATCGCATCTCACACCACGCACGTGCTCCCCACCGCCTTCTCGAGGTTCTTCTTCTATCCATAGGGACTGTCTGTCCTCCAACACGCACATGAGACATCATCTCCATCCAGCCGACCGTCCCGAGCCTCCTGGATCATCGTGCTCATCCTCTTACTCAGACTACACGCACTCCGTACTCCGGAGACAGACACGCTCTAGGTACTCCGTAGTACTCGTACGGACATGGAGGGCGAGTACAAGCACGAGTACGAGTACGAGTACGAGTACGGCATACGGCGTACGGCGTACGGCGTACGGCGTACGGAGCAATACCTCAGACATGGACTCTGTAAGAGACCGTTCGCGTCTCAGAACATCTCACCAGCCCTCCACATCACCAAGCAGTCCACATCATCTTCATGCCTCGTCAGACCTCGCTCGGGAGGACGCCTCCTCACGCGAGGAGACACCCTCACACACCATCCTGGCCTACAGAGTCCTCCGTCTAGATGATGCTCCCTTCTCACACCCACTGCTCATGAACACGGTACGAGTACTGGTACATTTACCCCGTACTACTAGTAGTGTAGTAGACTCCAGTCTCTCCATCCCCCAGTAAGGGGTCCCGACTCCCGAAAGCACCCAGCAGCTTCAAGTTGTTAATCTCGTTCATCTTTCTAATCCTTATTACCTCTCTTTCTCGAACTCGCAGGAAAGTCAAAAACAATCCAAGAAGAAAGACCAACGCTGCTGCGGTTGGAAGAAAAAAAAAGAGGGCTGCTAGAATCATGTCGCAAAAAATCAATGACACCTGTGGGATTCGAACCCACGCCCATTACTAGACCGCGAATGAGGACTCGGCAATCGCCAGGACCTGAACACGGCGCCTTAGACCACTCGGCCAAAGTGCCTCCACTTGATGGAAGCTCCTCACGAAATGAACACCATACAGGTGCGCCCAATCAGAGCTCCCGCCGCCCGCGATGCACAACCAACTCGCATCTGCAAGAGTCCACGATCCGCAGCGTGATGCCTCTCCAACGTCCGAGCCTCGGATCTCCGTGCATGCGATAGAACCGATGGCTTGATCCCCGGTTCTGGCAGAAGAATCAAATGGCTTGATCTTTGCCAGTCGTTCCGGTGGCTGCGACTTGGACCCTCACTTCGACGGACGGATCTCTGGTCCTGACCGTCTGCTCATGGCGGTGGATGCAATCCAAGTGCCCGACCTCGGGTCCTGGAAGACGCAACAGTCTTCGTGCATGCAAGCATGGTCGGCTGCCTACTCCTTGCGGAGGCAACAGCCATACTTGTACAAGAACCTTGACAACTCGGCCCAAATCATTGGATCGATTTCCACCTCGTCATGCAAGGGATCCTCGTGGTGCGCACCATGAGCCGTGGCAGTCGATCTAGACTCCCCCAGCTCAACGTGGGGTGGCTCACAACATACAGAGCAAACCGTCGCCTTGAGAAACACCCGCGGGACACTCGGTCATAGACCTCGACGCAGTGTCAATGCTCCCAGATGCATTTCCTCCCCTTCAAGAAGCTTCCCCTTCCTTCCTTATTCACGACCGGTGAGTGCTTCCTTTCTCGTCTTCAAATTCACGCTTGCTTTTCGATCCGCCAGCTCGTTCGACTACATGCTGTCTCTTATATGTGTGGCCCAACTTTCTTTTCATATCTCTCCTCGCCCTTCCCTCCACACCCCATCCTCCTTCTTCAGATTCTTCAAACATGATATTTCTGGGGGATGCCCGGCCAGATTGGTCTCCGACCAAATGGGACACCAGATCTGTGACTTCTTCTATGCCATCTAGAGCTCCTCCTTGGCAGCCTCCTTGACCTCCTCCTGGACCTCCTTCTCCTCCTGAACGACCATCTCCTCCTGCACGACACTCTCAACCTGAGTCTCAGCCTGAACATCAGCCTGGGCCTCATCCTGAACCTCAGACTCAACCGCCGTCTCGCTCTCAGCCACGACATGGCTCTGCGGCTCAGCCTTGCTCAGCGGCTGCTCCTCCGTCTGCGCCTCCCCCCCCTCCCATCCCTGCCGCGCCGTCTCGATTTCCACCTCGTTACTCGCAACATCCTCCTTCGCCACGGCCGCATCACCCGCCTGCGCAGTCTCCTGCTCGACCCCCTCCGCGACCTGGGCATGGATCGGGACGTTAGCCTCCACGGGCGCGGCAACAACACTGTCCGCCGCGCCCTCAGCCTCGGCCGCCGCTCCGTCGACAAGGATCTCGATGCCGTTCTCGTCCACGAGCCGTGTCTTGGTCTGGTACTTGGTCTTGAACTCGACCTTGCCCTCGAGCGCCTTGACCTGCTCGGCGTTGAGGATGTTGCCGTCCTGGTCGCGGTACTCGATCATGTGCTCCATGGAGAGGACCTGCTGCTCCTGGGCCTGCACGATGGGCGCGGCGGGGACGGCGGGCGCCTGAGAGATGCCGGCCTCCTCGGCCTTCTCGGCCGCGGCGAGGGGCTTCTGCTCCTGGACGTTCTCGGCAACGACGGCGGCCGTGGTGCTCTCCGCGGCGGGGATCTCGGTCAGGGTGAGGCTGCTGTAGCCTTCGTACTGGGGGGGGGGGATACATGTCAGTTTCGAGTACAGTAGGATAGCAGGGGAATTCAAAACCCATGGAAAGAAAGAGAGACTCACGTCATCGAGGAAAGTGTTGCAGTCAAAATCCCAAGACGAGAAGAGCTTGACCCTATTGCACTCGGCCTTGGTCCAGGGGTTTCCGTACGCCAGAGGAGAGAGCAGGGCGAACGCGGCGGCGGAGAGGGCGAGGAAGGCGATGCCGGCGACGCGGTGGAAGACGAGGCTGCGGCTGCCGAGGGCAATGGGGATCCTGGCGGTCAGGAAGTCGAACATCTGGCAGACGGCGATGATGCCGAAGTAGAGGGCCGGGAAGTAGTGGTGGAGGAAGAGCTGGCGCTTCATGAGGTAGAAGGGGAAGTAGTGGAAGGCCCAGCCGAGGACGGAAGTGCCGATCTCGTAGTCGAAGCGCTTGAAGGTGTCGCTGGCGTAGTCGCCGCAGCTGCGCTGCCAGCGGATGATGGCGACGCCCTTGAAGAGCACCCACAGCGCGACGGTGGCGGTGACGGACCACCAGATGACGGGGTTGCCGATGAGGTAGACCTGCATGTGGTGCTTGCCCCAGAAGTTGATGCCGCGGCGGAGCAGGGGCCACGACTCAGGGCGCGAATCCCAGGCGTGGGAGTCGGTCAGGCCGGCGTTGGTCTTCCACATGACCTTGTGGAGCTCCCAGAACTTGCCGAGGAAGCCCGGGTGCGGGTAGTTGACCTTCTCGACGTCCTCGCCGAGGAGCGGGTGCTCGTTGTGCTCGACGTACCACAGGCTGTTGGGCATGCTGCCGCCGCGCGCGCAGGTGACCTCCTGCTGCTCGGAGGCCCAGTCGGGGAGCTTGACCTTGTGGGAGAAGAGGACGCAGCCGGTCATCGTGTGGACGAGGCGGAACTTGGTCTCGATGGTGCGCAGGCGGGACTTGGCCGCGGCGCCCTTGGACTCCTTGCCGACGATCTCGACGCGGAAGAAGTCGTTGGCGTCGCCCTCGAAGCCCTCGTAGCCGTAGGCGGACACCTCGTTCTGCCACTCGGCCTCGGTGACCGGGGGGCGGACGTCGTGGGAGTGGAGGCGGCGGAAGGTGCGGATGTGGTAGAGCCGCAGGACGGCGCCGTCGTGGATGTAGTGGGGCTCGGGCAGGTTGTCCCAGGCGTAGGTGCCGTTGATGGGCTCGCCATCGACGCCGAGGGGCTGGGTCGAGTTCTCGAGAATCCAGACGTTGTTCTCGTCCTTGTGGGGATAGAGCGTGATCTGCTGCTGCTTGCTGCCGGTGGGGTACATGAGCGGGTGGGAGTGCAGGTAGCCCCCCTGGGTGTTGACATGGCGGATGGAGACGCGGCTGCCGAGGATGACGTCGGCGGGGACGTCCTTCATGCCCTTGCTGTTGAGCGTCGCCTGGAACTCGGAGCTCATGAAGCCGTCGCCCTCTCCCGGGTTGGAGAGGCAGACGAAGTGGATGGCGAACATGGCCATGTAGAAGGTGACGGGGATGATGATGAGGCAGAAGGCGCGGGCCATCAAGTGCTTGAACCACAGCCGCATGGAGACGTTCTTGGCGTCACCGAGGAGCACCCAGAGCTGGAGAAGGGTGAGGGACCCGACCCAGGCGATGGTGAAGAGGCCAACCCATTTGATGCTGGCGGTGATGCCGAGACCGAGACCGGACATGGCGAGCCAGAACCACCAGCTGAACCGGAAGGCCTTGGCGGGGCCTTGCTCGTGTTGGTTTGTGAAACAGGTGAAGGCCATGGCCGTGAAGGCGGTGGCGCCGACGAGGGGAGAGTCAAGGAGGATCAGACGAGCCTGGGTCAGGAGACCGTTCTCTGGAACATTGTGGTGAGCAAAGGCGTTCGAACAAGGATCAAGGGTTCAGGGCATGTATTTACCGAAGATGACGAGGGCGGCTCCGAGGGTGGCCGTCATAGTCCGACAGCCGGCCGCCTTGAGCGTCAGGAAGATGCTGGGAGCCAGCAGGATGCCGCAAATGGCGGGGAACATGCGCATGGCGACGTAGGGGACGTTGGGTTCGAGGTAGTCCTTGCCGATGTCCTTGAAGTCGAAGTTCCCGTCGAAACCTGCGAGCCAGCCGGCCAAGGCGATGAGCATCTTGGCCAGGGGCGGGTGGACGTCCATGAAGAAGCGCCCCTTGATGTATTTGGAGGCAAAGCCTCCGAAGCTGGGAACGAGGACGATCTGTCAGTTTGAGGGCAGGGCAAGAGCAGTAGCAGTGCAGATAGTAGTAGAAGTAGCAGCAGAAGCAGTGCAAGCCAGAAGCAGCAGCAGCAGCAGCAGCAGCAGCAGCAGCAGCAGCAGCGTCATCATTATCATGGCAAGCAAGGCTTCCATGCCATGTCTTTGCTTGGAGTGGGCAGTGCTCACTGGACCTCATCGAAGACGACGCTCGTGGGGAGATATATTCTAAAGAGCCTGACCGCGGTGGCGAGGAGGGTGACGGCGAAGGCGAAGTAGTAGTCGCTCAATGGGAGGAGGAAGACATCGTTGTCATCGACGCCGTCGGACTTGTAGGAGCCCTTGGCTGCCTTGGACTTGGATTTGGTCGTGGAGGAGGTGGAGATGGAGTGGGAGATGGAGTTGGAGTTGGTGTTGGCGGCGGGCCTGGCGGGCGATGCTTGCTTTTCGCCCGCCCGCGGAGGCTGCGGGCTCTTGCCCCGCGATTTCGCCATGGCCAAGGGGCGCAATGGGCAAGGTCGAGTGAGATGTCGAGAGATCGGGAGGGGTCTGTTCGCGTGTGATGTTGATGGATGGATGGATGGATGGTGTCTCGAGAGCTGCCTATACGGTTCAGCCAAAGGAACAACGGCAAGGAGGAGGCATCAATGCAAGACAATGAGCGCCGAAAGGAAAAACCTAGTAAAGGAATGAAAGATATTATAGAAGGATAAAAGAAGAAAGGAAAGAAAAAAAAAAGGAGGAATATAGCGATTGTAGTGAAATGGAAAGCAGAAGGGGGGGTGGGGGTGGAAGAAACGAAGGGGAACGCCAACGACAAATCGACGCGGCCAAGAAGAATAAGAGAAGAGGAGGAAGAAGAGGAGGAAGAAGAGAGGAGGAGGAAGAGGAGGCGGAAGACAGGTAGGAGGGACAGGAGGAGGAATGGAAACGGAGGGATGAGGTTCTGGTGAGATTACGAAACGTGGTGGATGCGCCGAGGACGAGGCCTTGTAGAGACATCCATGGGGGGAGGTAATACGAACCAGAGAGTCCGAGAACCCAAGAGGAGGGCAATCGCAAGTCGCCGTCACTCGCCCCGCTACGGAGTAGAAGACAATGGAATGAAGCAAAGGCTGCGCCGGCGATCAATGCATCTTAGATGGCCGCGAGTCCCGGCACGAGGGGATCGTCAGGTCGAGTCTCGCAGCGTTCGTGTTCCTTCACGCCTCCATCGTCTGGTTCGCTGCGCATCGTGAAACCAAATATCCGCGGCCCACATTTTCCAAGCTACAGTGGCCTTTACTTGGTTGAGGCTGGTGAGCGCCACAGCATCGGATGGAGTACGGAGTACTTGTACGGAGTACCGAAGCATCATTGATGTGCAAGCGATGGACACTGGCCGGTGGCAGTAGGCTCCAGGTTGGTGATTGTCTGGATTCTACGGAGTGATTTCCATCCATGATTGTTGGATTGATGCTCGTTAAGATCTCTTGCATTCTCAGAAAGGACTCAAAAAGGGCATTGATGATGGTCGAAATCTCATGAAGGCCATGCCTACGCGGGAAGCGTCCACTGCAGTACTCGTACCTGTGAGCCAGCACAGCCACACGTGAAAATGTCTCAGGGGCAGGGATCGACACCATGTCAGACGGCGTGTTGCCGGCGCGCTGCAAACAGACATTCAGCCGAGCAGGAGCTAGGCCGGAGATGAAACGGCCAGGAGTACGGATACCAGTACGGAGTATGAGTACGAGTACGAAGCAGATGTTTGCAACACTCGTTGAGCTGCTCAATTGCGGTCGTGATGCGAATTCATGGCCTGCACGCTGATGGAATTGTCGCGATACTGGAGGTGGACCTTGGACGCACGGCGTACAGAGTACGGAGTGTAGAGGCACAGCATGTCGAGACACGTGATCCTCTCATTGAACTGCAGCGGCATCGACATCCAAAGCCACGTGGTGGAATCGAGGCACAGGAAGTACCAGTAAGGTGGGAGGGTCATCCGTAGTCGGTACATCTTGCCAGAGGACTTCCGCTCGCTGCAGTAGGTAGTCGGAACCTCATGCGGAGTACTCCGTAGTATCCCCGGCATCAATGGGGCACGAGACACCTTCGCCTCGGCGCGGAACAACGCTGATCCGAGCCTGACCCGAGTCGACTTGGGACTTGGAAGATTTCAAGCTTGGAGATTCAACCACACGGGCCTGCATCACCATCACCATCATCGCCCTCACCATCCATCACCGCCATTTCCACGACTCTCCTCTCCTGTCCACGCGCCGCTGCCTCTCCTCGACAAAAGCTTCACAGCTATCCAGCCGTCTGTTGCTCCATTCACAAGCTCACTCGCGGCCATGGCGGCGGCAACGGAGGACAAGCCGCAGAACGCGCTCGACGACCTCAAGGCCCCCGCCGGCGTCGTGCTGCCGCCGCGCGAGATCCGCAACATCCTCGAGAAGACCGCCGGCTACGTCGCCCGCAACGGCGCCGTCTTCGAGGACCGCATCCGCGACAAGGAGCGCTCCAACCCCAAATTCAGCTTCCTCAACCCCCAAGACGCCTACCACGCCTTCTACCAGTGGCGCCTCGACGAGATCCGCGCGGGGAGGGGCACCGACATCGCCGCGGGCAGGGCCGGGGCAGCAGACGCCGCCGCAGCCGCCGCCGCCGCCGCCGCCGCCCAGAAGGCCCAGGGCCCGCCCAAGCCCCCCGACTTCCTCTTCTCCGCGCGCATGCCCCGCATCAACCAGAAAGACCTCGACGTCATCCGCCTCACGGCCCTCTTCATCGCCAAGAACGGCCGCCAGTTCATGACGCAGCTCGCCCAGCGCGAGGCCGGCAACCCGCAGTTCCAGTTCCTCATCCCCAACCACACCTTCCACAACTTCTTCCAGCGCATGATCGACCAGTACACCATGCTGCTCCGCGCGGGCGGGCTCGGCGGCGAGGGCGGCCGGCTGCAGGAGGAGCAGACCGCCGAGCTGGCGACCAACCTCGCCGACAAGTTCCACGTCCTGCAGCGCGCCAGGCAGCGCGCCGAGTACGCCAAGTTCCAGGAGGCCGAGCGCAGGAAGAAGGAGGCCGAGGAGCAGGAGCAAAAGGCCGAGTTCAACCGCATCGACTGGGCCGACTTCATCGTCGTCGAGACCATCACCTTCAGCGACGCAGACGACAGCGCCAACCTCCCGCCCCCGACGAACCTGTCCGACCTGCAGTACGCGTCCCTCGAGGACCGGAACAAGGCGTCCATCTCGGCCAACATGCGCATCGAGGAGGCCATGCCGACGGACGAGGATGACGAGCTTCCATTGCTGCAGCTACAGAACGGCGGACAACCAAACGGCAACGGCAACGGCAACGGCGCCGGCACTGGCGCCGCCCACCCATACCCCCTACCGGTGCACACGGGATACGCCCCGCACCAAGCCCCTCAGCCCCCCACGCAGCCTGCCGCCGCCGCCGCCGCCGGCCCGCGGACGCCCACGACGCCCCATGGCGGGCTGGGCGTAATGGCCCAGGACGAGGACGAGGAGGCAGAGCAGCGGATCCGGGAGCGGGCGGCAACGCAGGAGCGGGCTCAGCAGGCGCAGAATGAGGCCCGGGGCGGTCTGGGGCCGATGAAGATCAAGGAGAACTACGTGCCAAGGGCGGCGCAGAAGGCGGGGGCCAAGCAGGGCGTCCACATGGCGCTTTGTCCCAACTGCAAGCAGCAGATCCCGATGAACGAGCTCGAGGCTCACATGCGGAGTAAGTGTTTTGACAAAAAAAGAGGAGAAAGAAACGAGCGCTCTCCCCCCCCTCCCCCAATCACCAAAACCCACCCCTTTTTTTTCCATCCCTTTTCTCTAGGGCCAATTTCCATGGAAAAACGCTAACACCTCGCAGTCGAACTCCTCGACCCCAGCTGGAAGGAACAAAAAGCCAAGGCCGAATCCCGCTACGCCTCGTCCAACATCATGCACGCCGACGTGGCCAACAACCTGAAGCGCCTGGCCAGCCAACGCAGCGACGTCTTCGACCCGGCGACGGGCCAGTCGCTGTCCGAGGACGAGCAGGCGCGGCGCAAGAAGGCGGCCATCCAGAGCTTCGACGGGAACCCGGACGGCAAAAGCCAGGCGCATATCAACCACCTGCAGAGCGTCAACGTGGACGAGCAGATCCGCGCGATCCATCAGCGGTTCGCGGGGAAGAAGTGAGGCCACGGGGGAGGAAGCAAGTCATCCACAAAACAAAACAAGACAGGCACAGGGACAAACCGAAGACGAAATCAATGGAACAATTAGCATTCTGGGGTGGTGCGGGGGAGCGAAGATCAGGCTCCTGTTCGACACCGTCCTCGGCATTGTCTCCCATGACAGACATGGCTCGTTTCCCGGGCTCAGCTGCACGGCCACGACGCCGTGATAGTTCAGACTACATGAGGGAAATCAGAGAGAGGCGCGCGGAGCGATACCCTGAAGGTGAGGAGAGCAAGCTGGTCGCCAGGATCTAGCAAGTCTTCATATTCAGTCGCTCAGGGGACTCATGCATATACCTCCAGCGCGGCGCATCCTTCCTCGAACGCGACTGCGATATCGACCGGGTTCGACGGGTCGAAAAGATCAGCTCCTCAGAGCTGAGAAAAGGCTCGTCCCGCACGAAGACTTGCATGTGGATGGGGGGAATGTATGGGCAGCCATGACTCCTGCCCTGGCCACGATGCCATCTCCACAGAAATCGGGGGGGGGGGGGGCGAGATCTCCATCAGCAAGCTGTTCATGCATGATGCACCGAGTACTTCGTAGTACGGAGTACGCGTCCACTGTATGGGTGTCCAGAGCAAGTCGGCGGCTGCGTCCCGCCCGCATCGACGCGGCGAGGGACCGGATGGAATCTGCGGCACGACCTACCTCCATGTATCCTCTATATGTACGATGTATGGGTATGTAAGGAGTCTGGAGTACGGACAGTACTATGTCTGGGCCACGAACACGAGTTTGACCGGTCGTGCCGAAGATAAGCATCGCCGGCAGTGATCCGTACAGTTGACCATGTCTGTCCTGATGACCACGTCTGCCCTCTTGAGCATGTCTTTCCTCTGCCCATGCCTCATCACGCTCGTCCTCGTCCATGCAACTATGCATCATCCATCTGCATCGGGAGTCTGCATGGACTGCATCGCCTGCATGGGGGCGAAGACCGGTGGCATCACGATGCATCCATCCATGGAGGAGCTCGACCTCGGGGCGGCAAATGTACACAACGTTAGCTGTATGCGCCCTCGCCCGCCCTCTTCCTTACCAGACGGAACCTCCCCATTCGACGCAGCCCATCGTCCCATTCCCGATTATGTAATCGAAGCTCTTGAAGTTGTCATCAAACGTGAATCCACCAGATCCAGCCTCGTCATCCCCGTCAACCCCACCCGAGTCCACAACCTCTCCTCCTCCTCCTCATCCCCCCTCCCCCTCCACGTCTCG
>NIGD01000001.1:734136-763197 GCA_003055185.1 Escovopsis sp. TC
CTCGTACTCGTCCATCGAGCACGCGAGCGCGGCCCTGCTTCCCATCTCCTCGGACTTCCTTCCTCACTACTACTTACTCCTCCCTCCTCCTCTCCTCTTCTCCTCCTGCGATCCTCCAGACGTCGCGAACCTCCAGCGCATCCACCCGCGAGACATCTTAGCAAGCCGACCCTCCCGGGAACCATCTCCACCAGCCGAGCTCCATACCGAGGGGGCGCCTTTCGCCGCGCATCCCCTGAAAACACCGCCAAGCTGTCGGACGCAAGCAACCACGGGGCGCCGGCGCACGCCGCCCGCGCGCCCGACCTCCACCGGCCCATGCTCTCGTCCATGCCGGACACGCGGCAGCAGACCTTTGACGAGATCTACGGCCCGCCCGAGAACTTTCTCGAGATCGAAGTGCGTCCCACACACACACATACACACACACACACATACATACACAAAATCCACAAACACAGACCTTGTCCATCACGAGCTACAGACACACTGGATTCGTTCATCACGAGCCACAGCCAGCCATAGGACTCCCATCCTCACGAACATCACCCACCACACGAATCTTGGACATAGCCACCCACTAACAGCCACCCCAGGTCCGAAACCCCAGGACGCACGGCATGGGCCGCGGCATGTACACCGACTACGAGATCCTCTGCCGCACCAACATCCCCGCGTTCAAGCTGCGCCACTCCAGCGTCCGCCGCCGCTACTCCGACTTCGAGTACTTCCGCGACCTGCTCGAGCGCGAGAGCGCCCGCGTCACCATCCCCCCGCTCCCGGGCAAGGTCTTCACCAACAGGTTCAGCGACGACGTCATCGAGGGGAGGAGGCTCGGCCTCGAGAAGTTCCTCAAGATCGTCGTGGGACACCCGCTCCTCCAGACGGGGAGCAAGGTGCTGCCCGCTTTTGTTCAGGGTGTGTGAACAACGCCTCTTCCCGCGTGATATTGATTGATGTCTTCCGGCTTTTGAATTACCCTTCCAAACAGGGTATCGCCTCCTCCCCTCTGCTGCTCGTGATGGGCGCCGAGCAGAGAGGACGAGAGGATTCGATACGAGACCAGCAGCATGCGAAAGAGGCTAACA
Organism: Escovopsis sp. TC; assembly: GCA_003055185.1. Taxonomy (NCBI): domain Eukaryota; kingdom Fungi; phylum Ascomycota; class Sordariomycetes; order Hypocreales; family Hypocreaceae; genus Escovopsis; species Escovopsis sp. TC. The sequence goes on from NIGD01000001.1 coordinate 735,225, forward strand.
TGATGGCAGATCCGAACTGGGATCGCAACTCTTGGTGATCAAGCGCTCGTTTTTCTCTCTTGTGCTCCCTCTATTCTTCTCTTCTCCTCTCTCTCTCCTCTCTCTCTCCTCTCTCTCTCCTCTCTCTCTCCTCTCTCCCGGCTCGACCCTGCCTCCTCCAGTCCCGGCCTGATCCTGCGCACTTCAGTCTCGGCATGATGCTGCGTGTCCCCTTTTCCCCCCGCAGGCTTCATGCCCAATCCTCCATCCCCCGCCGTCTGGACGAAATAGCGCCGCCAGATCCCTCCCGTCGAAGCACCCACCAGGTCGTCCCCCCGCTTTCTTCCTCAATCGCCTCTTCCGTCTTGATCTCGACACACCAGGGCACTCTCTCGTGACGTTGACCCAGACGAAAGGAACTGGCGACGGGCCGATGGAGAGCTAGCATCCGTGCCCACAGACCACAGGCGCAGAGGGTCGCGCTCCTCCTTGCCCCTCGTTTGTCGACAGCAGGGTCTCTCTTCTCTTGCTCCTCCTCCTCCTCCTCGCTCTTCTCTTTCTTCTTCTTCTTCTTCTTCTCTTCCCCTTCTGCAGCCTGTCTTCAATGTTGTTTTCTCACCCCAAAATAGCCCTTGATTTGCCTCGGATCAGCGTGGCGGCCCGGCGCGGCTGACACGCAAAGGGGGGACGGCCTTTTGTACACGGGTGATTCCAAGGCGCGGAGACAAAGCGGGAGCCAGGCGCAAACCCTTTGGCCTCGTTTTCTTCTTCCCTCTTTGCTTCCCCTTTCTTCTTCTCCCGCCCCCTCTTCTCCCCCTTTTTGTTCTTCTTTTCCTCTGTTGTCCATCCCTTCTCCTCCTTACCCCCCCTTAACTCCCCCCTCTCCTCCCTCATCTCCCTCACCGCCCTCTCCTCCCTCTTCTCCCTCTTCTCCCTTCTCCTGCCTGCCTACTCCTCCTTCTCCTTCTACTTCTCCTTCTTCTTGTCACATTATAGCGCAGGACTTCTTCTTGTATGTACACAGGGACCGCCACCACCCGAGGGTCCTGCACTAAAGGTGAAAAAAAAAAAGAAAAGAGCAAGAAATTCAAGTGATTTGCAACGAGATTCCGTGCTTTTTGGCCCCGGCATTTTCGAGAAATGTTTCTTGCATCCATTCTGATCGGGGGGGCTTGAGATTGAAGGTCTGGCTTGAGAACCTTGATCAGACTGGTTTTGGAAAAGACTTAAATATCTGAAGCTTGTTCCCCGCAGCCTGGGTTGGAGAACTTTCGAAATGACTGATGCTCCTTCACAGAGTGTGCTGGAAAGAAATCCCACCAAGGGCAACAAGGAGCCTCCCACAGGATCACGGCCTGCGTCGCTTGCTGCGTCTCGCGTTGCCCTCCACGATCCATTTTCGCTTCCGCTTCCGCGTAATCTCCACGGCGCTCTCGCTCTCAGGAGCATCCGTACTGCTCATGCAGCAGCGCAGCCGATCCTGACCCTTCACCGTGTCCAGGCAGACACGCGCGCTCGACCGCTCGCCCGGCTGGGTCCGCAGCATCCTGGCCGCGAGGAAGCGCAAGAGCGGGCAGTGCAGCCCACCACTGCTCTGAAGGGAGTCCGTGAGCATGCCTGCCCAGACGGGTCCGCCCAAACCGCCGAGCACACGACCACGACCGCCATCGCCATCGCCATCGCCATCGCCATCGCCATCGCCACCATCATTGACTTGAACGCGACCACCACCATCACCACCACCACCACCACCACACCGAGGCAAGCCATGCGTATACTGCAACGCCACAAGCCCAAGGGACCACACGTCCACGCCCTCGCTATAGTGCCCCTGCCCAAACATCTCCGGCGCCATGTACATCCCCGTCCCGCAAAACGTCCTGAGCTCGTGCCGGCTGTTGATCTTGGAGATGCCAAAGTCGGAGAGCTTGACGTGCAGCGGGTCGCGCGAGCACACGAGGATGTTGTCTGGCTTGATGTCCCTGTGCGCGATGGGCTTGGCCCGCCCGTGGAGGTAGCACAGCGCCTCGAGGCCCTGGTGCAGGACCTGGACGGCCTCAGGGGGCGTGATCGGCCGGGACTGGGCCTGTGTCGTGAGGGTCCCGAGGCGGGCGAGCTCGAAGACGGCGCGGCGTCGGGGGACTTGCGTGATGAAGAGGCATCTGACGATGTTGTCCTGCAGCCGGGCGTTAGATGCTGAAATATTTCCCCCTTTTTCTTCCCCGCGTTCAGGGACGAGTCAAGGAGATGACCTACGTGGCGGAGCTGTTTCATGATATCGGCTTCCCGTTGGAACTGCCGCCACTGCCGCTTGCTGATTTTCAACGGCTCTTTGGACGCGAGTGGTACCCCGGTGCTCACGTCCCAGACCTTGCGCACGCGCGCCTGGCCCCCACTGCCGAGGAACACGTCATCCAGCAGAACCGGCCTCTGCTTCCTCTTCGCGATCACAGCCAGCAGACTCTCCAATTTTCGAGCCGTCGAGATCTGCGGCTGCTGCTTGAGGGGCACCATCACGTTGTCTCGGAACCCGGCCACCTTGGAAAGATACTCCGGGGAGTGCGTGTCGTGCGGCTCGACGACGAGAGAGAACGCGATTCTCGCATGGAGACGGACTTCGATCGCCGCCGAGGTGAAGGCCTCTCCGTTGAGGATCCACGTGAACCCGGTGCGCTTGGAAGCCCCCTTCCCGCCGTACGTGACCACCGTGCCGTTCTTGGCCTGCGCTGGGCCCCTCAGATCGCGGATGACAAGCCGGTTGGCCTCGTCGAAGGTGATCAGGCAGTGCAGGTCGCTGAGGGGGCCCAGGCCCGCCTGGGAGGGCAGCCTGATGTCGCAGCCGTTGCCGGTCCCGACGAGGAAGCCTTGTCGGTGATGGCGCGGCGTGTCGAACCGCAGCTCGAGACCTTCCCTGAAGACCTGGGCTTCGCCACTGCGGCCGGTGGCTTCTTGCTGATCCTGAGTGCTACCGGCAACTCGCTGCCAGTCGGTCTTCTTCGACCTCCTCCGCGTGGATCGGACTCTCCTCTCGCGGAAGTGGTGGTGGCGGTTCTCGCGCATGCGGACGCTGAAGAGCGCGAGGTCGGCTGCCTCTGCCCCAGGTTGGGGATAGAGACAGGCGATCAGATTGCTGTCTGCCATGGTCAGTGGCCCCATGCGTACACCTGGACCTTGTACGGAGTAGGCTTGCGAGAGCAGCACCAATAGGTGTCTTACTCGTAGGTTTGGCAAAGCTCTGACAGCCCGGGTTGCTTGCATTCCCTGAAGAACCCTCCCCAGCCATACATCATGTCAAGGCGAGGCCCATCGCATGGAATGAGTGGCCAGGGGCAGGATTCACACTCATCGAGTTTGCGCCAGGCAAACAACTCTGCAAACGCAGGAGCACGAAGACTAGGAAATGGCATCAGCAAACACGCTCTCACCAACCCTTGAAGCATCTTGAGTCTCTATGGGCATGACTTACCGACAACGACAGGGAATCCTGGAGGGCTGGAATCCACACTGCCTCGCGTTGGGCATCTCGCCCCTATTTGCGTCCGCGCTGAGAGAAACTGCGGGCAGGATCAGTATCCACCCATCCGCTAGGTCCCCTTGCATCCAAGTGATCAACGAAAGATGCGAATAACATGTCGACCGGCTATGACAGAGTGAATGAGGAGGAAAGATGGTGATGCCAGGCAAATTGAGGTCCAAGAAGAAGACACAGTGTCCACTATCGCCATGATTCCAGGAGGCAGGAACGTCGTTCCATCGCTCCTGCATCCACACCCCTTTGCTGACTCATCATCGCAACCTCCGAATGCCTTCAATGTTTACTTCGAACGAGCCCCTGAACGTCCAACTCGTATCTTTTGCGCTCCCAATATCAATCGGTCGATGCAATGCTGACCCACTTTGCGCTCAAAAGAGGACCGATCGGCGCTGTCATGGACACATAATTGCCTCACCCTGTCCTCAGCCCATACCGCATTGATTCACCGAAGCAGGCGCGCCATCTCTGCCCTCCCCGCTCCCTTTTCCCCCCTTCCCTCCTCTCCACCTCCCAACCGCTCTTGCGATCGTTTTGGACCAGACTGCGTAGGATGTACGGAGCATCACGAGGTCGATACTCTCTTGGCCCAAGGCAGGCTCGCTACCGCAGGCACCATACGCGAGCACAAATGAATATGCCCTCATCTTGCGGACTACTTCGTATTCGTACTGATCCTCGATTCGAAGCTCTCCTGGTACGTCGCCTGGGCGTATACTCCGCATCCGGAGCCCGGACCCTCCATCTCTCCTGGATATTGAGCTTGAATCCGCAGGAGTTGGGCGACCGTCCACCCGTACGAGCCAATGTGCGGGGAAACACAAGGCGAGGGGTGTGCGGGGGCTGCGCGACGGGATTCGTCCATGAGCGCGGCATGCCTTTCGTGGCGTGGCCGTCTTTGGCGATGCAGTCAAGCCACTCGGGGGAAATGGATCTTATCGAGAGGGAGAATCGGCACGAAGGGACCCCCCAAATAGAGGATCACGCCCGAGGTGAGAATCCTCCGTGGGGGGTACCGTTGAGGGAACCCTCACGAAAGCGAGAGCACTAGTACGGAGTAGTCTGGTGTTCAAGGCGCCATCGTCAGAAATCTCCGTATTGTTCAACAAACTTTCCCCCGTGCATCAGCATCAACAACTCACATCCCCGTGCCTTGCATACATCCAAACTTCTCCCATTCCGCACTCAAACTCCCTACAGAGTAGGGAGTACTCCGCATAAACGCCCCGGACGTATCCACCATACTCCATTCCCCATCCTCTATGCCCCCCTGGGGCTTCCGGACGACCCACGCAGACTCCCTTGTTGCCCCCCCGGACTCCCCATGTCCTCTGAATGGACGGAGTACGGAGAAGTCCGTCTCCCGTAACCTGTCCGTTTCCTCCGCATGCCTCCGGACTCCGCACATCCATGTCCTCCGCACCGGAGGGGACAGTCCGTACGGCATAGCCAGTCCGTGCGGGATTGACCCTCCGTACGGAGCACGTAGTCCGCGTAGGGGAGTCCTCCTGCACATCTGCACGTCTTTGGAGTATTCGCCTGAATGTTCAGAACCACGTCCATCCGCTCATGCACGCCGCGCTCACCAATCAGCGTTGTGGGCTTCTTCACGTTGGAAGCCTCAAGAGATCCAGATGCAAGAGTCGGGTCAAAGAAGGCGAGGGGGTCCGAAAATCGCTCATGGGTCGAGCTTGTTCCTTGGGTTGGCCTTTGTTGATCGTTGGCGGTTCCTCAGGGTTGGCGTCTCATGAAGATTGGCATCCCCGGAGGGTTGCCTTCCATGGGGATGAGCGGCCCCGGGGGGCTGGCATCTCCTGAGTGTCAGCTTCCCCTGATGATCTGCTCTCTTCTGAAGTTTTGCCCGCGCTCTCTCCATGGATGAGATGGTATGAAGAGCTCTGTGCAGGGAAATGACTGTCTACTGCTACTCCGTATTAAGGCACGAGATATCCGTTCACTCCGTATTGAAATTATGCCTTGTACTGCGTACTCCGTAAGATTTTCGGAGTCGTATAACCTTGGGGGAGCTCGGAAAGCCCCCCGTAGACCATACGCTCAGACGTAAGTCAAGCGGCCAGGACACCCATGTGGACAAGTACCGACTAGTACCCGTACCAAGGTCGAAGTGGATGGAGGCAAAGCAGGTTGATTCAGTGTCATTGCAAAGCTCATCGACCGTGCAGACTGCTACCTACTACGTACAAGGTCAAGTGCCGTGGACGCGTTCGGCGTTCATGACCCATGATCCCCCAGTACCATGTGCTTGCCTCCCCTTCCTCTCCTCCTCCTCCTCCACTCTGCTCCAAATCTACCTTCAAGATGTGACTCTTCGCGAACATGCCGCCTGCTCTCAGAATCCGACGGGGTCGGGCAGCTTGGTCGGGGTGTCCTTCCGCGGCTTGTCGAGAATGAGGTGGTCGTAGGTGGGAGCGTGCTGGACTCTGGGGTTGTAGGCGTCGAAGCCGAAGAAAAGACCCATGGTGTGCAGGTGCGCTGAGGCAGAGTAGGACACCTCCTGGCAGGCCATGTTGAGACCGTTCTGCTCCACGCCGGCCTGCACCCATGGGGAGATCAAGAGCGTCGGGATACGGCCTCCTGTGCTCAAGAAGTCGAAGGTATACTTGGTTCCGTCGGGGTTCGTGACTGTCGCGAACTCCGTGTTGTTGTCTGGGGCGGGCACGAGCTGGTTCGGCACGTGGTCATAGAAGCCGCCAGACTCATCAAAGGTAACAACGAACAAGACCGTCTCCCAGTAGTCGCTGTTGCGGAGAATCTCATAGATGTCCTTGATCAAGTGCTCGCCGTCACTGACGAGGCCCTGTGGGTGCATCGACTGGGTCCCAACCCCGCAGCAGTCAGGGGTAAGCACCGTGTAGCTGGGGAGCTCGCCATCGATGACGGTGGCGAAGAAGTCCTCCATGTTCTGGACTTTGTGGGTCAGGTTGTTCTTCCAGAGGTACTCGTACCACAGGATATCATTGATGGTGTTCTGGTCGTGGCTAAAGCCCTTCCACGGAATGGAGAGCTCCTCAAGAGTCTCGAAAATAGATACTTGGGGCATGGTGTTCGAGCCGAAGTCATTGCCCAGGTGACTTTCGGAGGTGCCACTGCTGAGGAACAAGCGGTTGGGGTTCGTCGCCTGTGCAACAGCTTTTTGTTAGTCGTGCGGCACGGGACAGTATGCGGGAGGAAGAAGCGATGGACCTACAGACGGGAGGTCCGAGTGCCAATGGTTGAAGACCATGAAGTTGTGGGCAAGGGTGGACAGAACGGGAATGTGCTGCTCCGTGTAATAGTCCATGACCTCGCCGGCAAGCTCCTCGTCCGTGAGGTTGGAGCGGGCTCTGTAGTGGCTGAAATGCTGCGTGACGAATCCCTGCATCGTGGCTTTCTGCTTGCCACTCTGGATGTCGGCGTTATTGGGGCTATACGTCCCGTAAAACTCCAGGTTGTTGCCTTGCTTGGAGTGATCAGGGTCGTTGATGACGGAGTCGACCTCGATAGGTCTCCCGCAGTACTTGGGCTCAGGGCCCGCGGTGATGTTGATCGGGTTGCAGAAGGGCCCTTCGGTGACGTGGTTGGAGACGCCAGTGATGTTGAGGCCGCCAAAGAGATTGTCAAAGGAGCGGTTCTCCAAGGTCAGAAGGACGACGTGCTTGATCGCGCTCTGCATGTGCTTGATGGACTCGGGCGAGCCGGCGACGAGGCCACCCGGGCCTACGCCGGGCCCGGAGGTTCGCGGGGCGCAAGAGTGGGTAGGGGAGGGCGGGGGCGGCGGGCCCGATGTCTTTGACGGTCCTCCCGGCCCAGACGGTCCTCCATGCCCAGGCGGTCCTCCATGCCCAGGCGGTCCTCCTGGCCCAGAAGGTCCATCCGGTTCGCAAGGTCCACCCGGCCCAGAAGGTCCACCCGGCCCAGAAGGTCCACCCGGCCCAGAAGGTCCTCCCGGCCCAGAAGGTCCTCCCGGCCCAGAAGGTCCACCCGGCGGCGCGGGTGAGCCCAGAACAGCAGTCGCCACAATGGCGAAAATGGCCGCGGCTTTGAGATGCATCTTTGCGAATCTTAAGGGGTGGAATAGAATTGATGATAGACAAGAGGGCTGGAAAATGAAAGAGAGCCTGTCTGTGCCTCCACCAGCATCCCTCTTCAGCCTTCTCTGTCGTTCTTATATCTTTCGCGCTTCGTCTCAAAGATGCGCAGACTGGATTAGCAAACAGAAAGAGATCCGCCATCACCATCATCCAATGACCCCACGAGAGAAGCCCACGCCCCGAGATGTCGGCCAAAGGCACCCGATCGATCAGGGTTGATGCTGTCCGAGGCCCAACGTCCACGGCTTGGGAGAGGAGAAGAATGGCATGGTGGTTAGAAATCGGAGCATGCAGATTGGCAACTCTAAATTGCGACTCGAGAGGCCCTCACGGTTCATCCTGGAGTCCTCAAGTGGTGGGAGGTACAGCGTCTATACCCCTCTTCTGCGGGGTGGGAGGCAGGAGAGACAGGAGGGGGTTGGTGAAAGAGGTCCTCGCTGTCAGTTCTCCAAACATGAGGGCGAACCGAGACAAGACGAAAACGACGGCATTCGGAAGCCTGCCAAGACCGTGCAGGAAAGCCACAGAAGTCTTTGAAATCTCAGCACGTCTCGGGACAACCTTGCCGTAGCCTTTGCATACGAACGGCTCTCGACCTCTCGATTTCCACGTGCCGAGGAGGAGTGGCGCACTATGGGTCCACATCGCTGGTGATTGAGATGTTGAGGCTTTGGGGCCTGATCCACGAGAACCAGGTTGAAAACCGCGCTGGTTTCCGAGCAGAGTTCTATGCACAAAAGATAAATGCCTTGATCCGGTAACAAGCAAGGACGCTTCCCTAAGAAGAGCGAAAACACGGCGCGGTTTGCAGGGCATCTTGCCCAGTCTGTACGAAGCGGGTTTCGTGAAAACCACAAGGACGATCAAGAGATACAGATTTGACCGAACCGCACGTAACGACCCAGCTCCCGCGGTTTTCAAGACCGTTCTTGTGGATCAGACCCTTGATTCGACTGCGGTCCCGGAGACCATGCTGCTGAGCAGAGGATCTCAACCGTCACATCTCGGTCGCGGATTCGGACATCGGCCAGTCGGGGTGCTTCCCTTATCCAACCTAGCTCAGCCCGGCCCAGCCCACGATCCCCTGGTCCCTCGACTGCACAAGCACCAGGTCGTGAGGCTGATTGGATGGCAGTTGAGGGTGCCTGGTGAGGGGGTGGAGTGAGGTGAGGTCGGTGGGCGCGGAGTGGAGTTGTCGTTTGTGGTTTCAAGATGTGGTGTGTGTGGAGGGAGTGGCGCTTGGGCGATCCGAGCCGCGATCGCCTCGAGCCACGTGACTCAGCAGACGATGGGCGAGAGATGACGAACGGGAGTCGGGAGCGAAAAAAAAAGTGAGCAATGAGAAATGGATGATTGAGATCCACGATCCATCGGATCAAGAGAGATGGAGTGACTCTCACTTCTGCTTCACAATCACATCTCGCCCGAATGCGAAGCGCCCTGCATTTTCGAAAAGTCTCATTCTCCAAGCTTTCGACCTTATTGCCACCACTTTGTTCGTGCCGTCGTCTCTCTGTCGCGACAGCACTTTGAGAATTAAGGTCAGGTGATTGCTGGCGTGGCCGCATCAGAGAGGGGAGGCGGATATCTTACAACGCCTTGTCCAGGACCGCGGATCGGGGTTGCGAGGAATTGCGAGCAATCGTGAAGACAAACATCTCTGTAGTCGATCACTGCGACAAGGAGAGACCAGTCAGGCGGTCAGCCCAAGACAAACGAGAGGGAACAAAAATTGTGTGAGCGCGCTCGTGTCTCTCCAACAGCACTGACCGAGCTGGTTCATCCGCCAAAGAACCCTCTGCAGGAACAGAGCCCCTCTCTCTATCCGCCATAGGGAAGTCGAGGAGAGTGGAGGCCTGTCTGTTGCGAGGGGCTTGGGGGCACTGGCACAGAAGAAAAGCACGAAGGGGAAAAAAAGAGGGGCACAAGGAGTCCATCCCTTATCTGCTTGCCATCGGCATTCGGCCCACACGAGCAAGCGAGTGCATCTGGTCGAACGCACGAGAGGCCATCGTCTTGGGAGAATCGAGAAGATCGAGGTTGAAGGCGAGGAGGCAATTTCAGTCTGACGCCGCCATTCCGAGTCGGAGTCGAAAATCCCGTGAGGGGACGTTGAAGGCGGCACGTGCCAGGTCAGAGGGCCTTGAGTGAATGGAAGGCGCGACCCCAGCTCGAGGTCGATCGCCCTTGACTCCGTCGTGGGAAGCCGCAGCCGCATAGGGGCAGTCGAGGAAGGAGCGCATCAGCATCCGCGCCTGCAGCGCGCCATCTGGTCACGCTCCATCAAGGCAGGAGCGAGAGAGAGAGAGAGGGGAAGGCGCGTTCAGCCATTCGCCTTGAGAAGGAGGACGGGGGAAGGAACCCGGGATCCGAGATCGGAAGGACGCGGGAAGGCGCACGCGATCTGCTGTCACGATAGGACTGCGGATTGGTTAGTCACCACCTGTCCATCTGGGAAGAGGTGGGTGCTCTGTGAAAAGAAGGCACATCTGTTGAAGGCCTCGCAGTGCGGGTACTAGGAGCCAGGGGGTTTCGACTGAGGGCGCTGCAGAGGTAGAAGGAAGGAAGATAGAAAGATTGACGAAAGAGAGAGAGAAAGAACGGCCGGAAGAGAGGAGGAAGGCCCGCGGAAGTTTCGAGGAAGAGAAAGAGGAAGGAAGGAAGGAAGGAAGGAAGTGGGGGGAGAAGGGAAGGTGCGCGGGGAGAAAAGACGGAAGGAGCGTTGAACCCTGAGTCAAGCCCAGTCAATCCATGACGGGGTTCAAGTCACTCGGGCTGGCGGGCGCCAAACAGGCGATGCGCAATCTGTTTCGCCGCGCCCTGCCAGCATCGACAGAAGCAGAGGAACAAGCAGAGGAACAAGCAGAGGAACAAGCAGAGGAAACACCAGCAGAGGACACACCAGCAGAAGCAGAAGCAGCAAAAGCAGAAGCAGCATCGGCACCCCGGGCTGAGGAGAAAGTGAAGGGTTCAAGCTCGCCAGCTTCAGCTTCTTCTCGACATATTTTCGCCCCCTCATCTGCTCTAGCTGGTCCAGCTCCATCTGGACAGACGTGTCCCTCGCATCCTACACCCATCGGCGACCTCCCGACCGCGAGCGAGCCGCCGCAGCCCCCGTCAGCCCTGGAGACAGTATCAGACGCACCAGAAGCAAGTCCAGCATCAAGCCGATCGCAGCACGAAATGGCCTCACCGGCAGTATTGGACGCTGCGGAGGGCGAGAGGCGCCAGGCGCGCCAGCTCGACGACGAGGACAAGGAGAACCAGAGACCGACCGCCCACCATCTGGACACCATCACGAAGCAGCTCGACCTCCTCACGCTCAACCGACGAAATGGCGTCTCGACAAAGCCGAGCCAGCCTGAGGCTCAGACCGACGGCAAAGACGAGGCGGAGCATGACATGTCCATGTTCTTCAACGACCCGGTGATCATGGCCGAGCGGGCGAAGCATCTCGGCTTCATCGGCGAGGCACTTGACATGGTAAGTTTTCCCTCACTTCCTCTCCCTGTCTTTCCCCTCCATTCTGTCTCCTCCCACCTTCTTTCCCTGCTCTGCCTCCTCTTTTTCTTGAATCTTTCAGCCTATCCTCGCATCGTTTTCGCTTTCTCTTGCTGACGTACCCAGGCTCGCCTGGCTCTGCGGACAAACGAAACGCCCGTGGGCTGTGTGCTCGTTCACGATGGAAAGGTCATCGCCAGAGGCATGAATGCAACAAACGTCACCCGCAATGGTACCCGTCACGCCGAGTTCATGGCTCTCTGTGCCCTGCTCTCCTACCCTTCGCCCAACGGCCCAATCACGACCTCCCTGAAGCCAAACAAGCTGCCCGCAGCCAACAAGCCGCGCGAGGCCGACAACAACGCTGCCGACGGGGGCTCCGACGGTGCTTCCGAGAATGGCTCTCAGTCCAACCTGGCAGCGTCTGAGCAGCTCTTCCCCGACGAGGGCAACGAAGACGGAAGCAAGGGTCATCTGTATCCCTACGGCCAAAGGCTGTACCCTGCCACCCAGATCACGCCCGAGGTCATCCGGGAGAGCATCCTTTATGTCACCGTCGAGCCTTGCGTCATGTGCGCTTCTCTGCTTCGCCAGCTGGGCATCAAAAAGGTCTACTTCGGCGCCGTCAACGACAAATTCGGCGGCACCGGGGGCGTCTTCAGCATCCATGCCAACTCACTGCCTGTCGGTGCGGACCAGCAGACCGCCAGCGCCCACCCCCAGCCAAAGCCCATCCAGTATCCTGACGGAGGGGGCAGTCTGGGCACGTCCTTTCCCGAGGGCGGTGGCGACGGCGGCAATGTCGAGCCTGGCTACGAGATCGAGGGCGGCTGGGGTCGAGACGAGGCTGTGGGCCTGCTCCGGCGCTTCTATGTCCAGGAAAACGGTCGAGGTACGTGCCTTCTTCTCACAAATCCATCACCTGCGTTGCTCGACTCCCTGTCTTGTCAGTGTGTATTCCTAACGCTTGCCCTGCAGCCCCGATCCCGCGCAAGAAGGAAGGTCGCGCCGCCCGCCTGGCTGCAATGATGGAGAGGGACGGTGTTGCGCTCTCCGAGACAACCGAGGAGCAAGAACAAGGCCTTGATCAGGGCGACGATGACGGGACTCCTCATGATCAAGATGATCAAGACGAGGACGAGGACAATGGCAACTCCCACGAGGACGAGGATGACAACGAGGATGACAACGACCACGACGATGAGAATCAGGACGAGGAGGATGAGCGTCAGGATGCAAGGGCTGGCAGAGATGAAGTCTCGACGGACGTTGGCGGGGGCATCGAAAAAGAGAATGTCGACCCCCTAGGCAAAACGGGCAACGCGGGTCGGAGACTGGCGGGGAAGTCGAGCAAGGCTCATTGAAGGGGCACGAAGGGCGACTATGGAAAAGAAGTGGATTCAATTCACCACGAAGGATGGAGATGCTCGCAGATGACGGGGTAGTGTACGGGACAATATTGCGTAGGGCACCGAGTATTACATCTCGAGTATGAAAGTGATGCGGCGGTGGGAGGATGATAGGCGGGACTTATACGCAAGGACCGCGGTTGTTAGCATTTACAAGAAGCACCAATTCTACGGAGATCAACCATGAGCTATGAGCCACGAGCCATGAACCATAAGCCATCGGCTTGACCATTGAACATGAGAAACCACGAGACGACCAACTAGGAAAAAATGCAAGCATGAAGCTTTGACCTAGACAGGTACGAGTACCAAGAACCAAAAAGCCATGAGATCAGCGAATCATTAAACTTTTGAGCCATTAGTAGAACCATGAAAACAAAGAAATCATCAAACCACAAGAAAACACCATGGAAATATGAATTCAGACATGCGGGTCGGCTTTTCACCAAACATCATGGAGTTCTCAACCAAAGAGCAATGAGTCATGCATCCAAGACAATCAATCATCCTCACCACTGACGCCAACAAAACATCGAGTACAGCCCCGTGGCCATGCACAAGACCGACCAAAAGACGCACAGCCTGACGAACCCCTCGTCCGTGCCGAAGCGGAAGAAGTTCGCGCTCGCGGGGCCCAGGAAGATAGCCACGGCCCAGGACGTTGAGAGACCGCTCATCATGGCCCCTGGCGTGACGAGCCTGAGGGCCCAGTTGAGGGTGCAGCCGCCGGCCTTGGCCCGTGCGGCCATAGCCTCGGCGCGAGGGGAGGCGACAGACAGGGCGGTGCCGTGGGTGATGGTCGTGACGGCGATGCCAATCCCGATGGCTGTCACGTTCAGAATGAAGAGCGCCTGGGAGATCCATGGGGGGGAGGCCGAGGAGGAGGAGGAGGTGGTGGCGGTGGTGTCGCTGCTGCCATCGCTGTCGCCGGCGTGGTGGTTCCCCGTGAGGAAGCAGAGCGTCATGAGGAAGAAGCCGCAGATGAAGAGGGCGATGGAGCTGAACCACCGAGGGCCGTAGAGGGACGTGAATCTGCCGAGGGCGGGGCCCGCGATGTTGGGCAGCAGGAAGCAGGACATGACGGCGCCGATGGAGCCGGACGACCAGCCGAATTGGCGGAAGACGAAGAGCGGTATGACGGCCTCGAAGCCGAATCGCACCGTGCTGACCACGACGAGGCCCAGGACGCTCGATATGCAGTTCCAGCCGAGATTCTTCAGGTCCTTCAGCGCCTCGCGCCCGTCGTCGGTGACGTTGATGTCGGCGGTAGCAGTTGAGGTGCTGGTGCCGCTCGTTCTCGAGGTCGATGAGGATGGATGCGTCTCGTCCTCGTCGTCAGTGGCGCGCCTTCCCCTGAGCAGAGGATCCGTCTCGGAGACGGACATGTGCTCGCTGGATTTCGTCCTGCCCAGCGGGGACTTGCGTATCTCTCGAACGAGCATTCGAATGGTGAGATTGACGAGGAGGATCGCCACCATGACTCCGAAGACGGACCAGTGCCCGGCCGTGTCGTAGAGCGATCCGCCGAGGAGAGGGCCGGCAAGTTCCCCCACCGTGAGGCCTAGGGTCGTGTAGCCCATGTAGATGCCGATGTTCTCGTCGTCGACCTGCGACACAAGGAAAGCCATAGCTGACACCCAGACGAGGCCTGACGACGCGCCCTGGATGCCGCGGGCCAAGATGATCATCCCTTCGGAGCGGCCGAGGAAGAAGACGAAGGTCGCGAGGAAGAGGATGACCAGGCCGGCGATCATCGGCGCGCTCTTAGACACGCTCCTGTCGACGATGAACCCCGCGATGCCTAGGTCATTGTGAGAACGTGTGCGAATGGTTGAGTCCGCAAGGAGCCCGCAATGAGTCCGACATGATGATCCAACATTGGTGTCCAGTCGACAATGATTTAGGAAAAGGGGAGAGACTCACACGTAAAGAGCAGCTGGGTCAACCCAAACGCCTCGAGCGTCAGAGCAGTCCATTTCTCCACTGTCCTTGGGTCAGTATGTATACATGACTGATGCAATTCGAACGTCCACGAGGCGCGGGGCTCCCTCTTACCTTGGTCTGAGGGTGTCCCGAGCCGCTGGGTAAAAAGCTGCGGCAGGAAAGGAATCACCTGTCTCCATTCCATCAGGATCCAGAGCCCGTCATGATTCTCATCAAGACCGTGAGGACGGTACGGAGAATAAGAGACCCACAAGATCATAGGCAATGGTATCCTAGAGCAGATTCTCGTCAGCACGCCTGCTCGAACATGTCATACACGAGATCATCGATGCTTGTCTTCTATGCTTGCAAGTTCCTGAGGTGGACAAGCTCACCGTGAAGATGGCAAAGGCCGCAGCGAGAGTCACAAACGCCTCGGAGGCGCGCCATCCAAGGGAGCGCCTGTTTCGCGCATGGAGGGACTCGGCATCGCGTCTGGGCGCCGAGGGCGACGGCACGGTCAACATGGCTGCGTCAGTTCTCCCAGAGAGAGGTTTCCCCTCCTATTTCACAAATGTATGTATGTAACTTGATATTGTCACTGGTGGGTTCATGTATCTGGACAGACTGGATCCTGGTGAGGCAGCACAAGCGACCACCAGAGATTGCTCGCCTCTCGCAAGCACTTCGATCAAAGACGGGACCTCATTGTAACGGTTGAACCTGGCGTCCGTTGTTTGTCTGATTCGGTAGAAGGGCGGAGGAAGAGAGAGAAAGAAAGAAAAAGAGGGTGAACCAGGCCCGACGCCGGGGAAGTGATGGCCAGCGGTTTTATCCCGCGTGCGGCGCTGGTAAATCGCTCTCAGAGCATGGAGCATAGAGCCTGGAGCTCGGGCTTGGGGCATGGAGGGCGGACTGCATGCAATAATGTGCGAGTATGCGAAGCTGGAGGCAGTGCACCCCCATCCCGCGGGTGGCTTTCGCGCTCCGCGGCCCTGGCGAGTCCAGGCCAGAGCCCATCGTCAGCCCTGGCGGTCTCTCCCTACATACATATGTTTGGATGGATAGATCCTGTATGTATGAATGAATGGGCGAGAGAGGGCATTGTAGCGGCACATGGGGCCCGGACGCCGTCACCGAGGCCTGGATGCGCGTCGTGTCTCAGCTGGAGCTGCCGGTGTCTGCGCAGACGATCCAATGCTTGAGGTAGGGATGAGCGGTGTCCCATCTTTGACGCAATGCTGATCAGCCGAGCCGCGGCCTTGGTGGTGGTCATAGTGGTGGTGGCGGTAGTGCGGCTGCTGCATGTCGTCGTCGTCGTCGTCGTCGTCGTAATGGTGGTGTCGGAGGAAATGATCCTATCACCAGAGGAGGCGGCTCAGCCCGCCATCAGGGATGGAGGATAGGTGGCCAGGGCCAGCTCGCCCAAATCTCGCATCGACGCAGGGTCCAAGAGAGGCTCGACGGCGTGAGCTGCGGGAGCTTGGGGGTTTTCAATGCCCATCGTGGCGAATTGTTCGATCGGGGTGAGGAGACAGGAAGATGGAAAAGAGGAGAAACACGAGAGAAATGAGGGGATCACGAGAAGCATTTGAACCGAGGTCGGTGGCGAGAGACTCTGATGTACGAGTACGAGTACGAATACGAGAACAAAAGCGAATGCGAGGGTGAATGCGAGGGCGAGGGCAGTCGGAAGTCGGAAGTCGTACTCACACTGGGACCTGGAGCTGGAGAGGTTGGAAGTCGCCATGCACGGGATGAGCAGTCGCACGGCAGGCGCGAATCGAGAGCTCCTGCTCAAGTCGACGCACTCTTCGGAGAATTGCGGGTCGCGCCTGCCCCGTCCGGCGCGCAGGAGCGCCTTTGTTCGTCCTTTTCGTACCCTCGAGGTCCCGCAGAGCGCTCCGTGCGATGCGGGGTACCTGCTTCTACTCCGCGCATTCGCGGATTGCACCTGCCCCAGACTGGCACTTCTTTCTGCCGTGCGAGCGCAGGACAAGGAAAGAGCGTAGGACGGCGGAAGTGTGGAGGACGAGGAAAGAGCTGAAGGACACAATAGAGTGCGGGCTCAGTCAATTTCCGACCACGATATTTTCGCCTCCATGCAGAGGCATTCTTTGTGATTCTGCCACATCATGATGTTGTCTTCGCAGACGATCGATCAGCAGCCTCATACCTCGCATCAGCATCAGCAGCGAAATCATCCTCGGCACCCATCGCGACGAGGAGCACAGAGCTGATGTGCCGTGAATCCTCTGGACTCCGCCGCACAGAGCCCCGAGTCTGTCAGATCATCAGCGGCGATGTGGCCAATTGAACACGAGTGTGCCGATACTGTGAGCCCCGGATCATCACGGATAGATCAGACGATCCTCGAGGACTCTATGTCAAACGGCCGTTCTCAGACATCCTACGGAGTAGTGGCGGCGGCATCTGATGGGTGACACTCGGTCAGAACCTTTCCTGTGGCAGTCTGACCGACGAAGGAGTCATTGGACCCATTGCCCGGCCGGGCTATTGGGCCTTGATGGTGCTAGGTGCGTACGGGGTCTGGATGCCAAGTGCCGTGTCTCGTGATGCTGTTGCTGACTGACTCTGCTGACAGAGAGGTGGAAGCCGCCGCGAACATTCGCTTTTGCTTGGCACGACGATGGCGGCGGACGGCTTCGACTCGGCGACTACGTGGCGACGAGCACGGAGTACGAGGTACAAGTACGAAGAATTCTCTGAAAGTCAAAGCATTAGTACGGTCATGCACGAGCTTTATGCATGCATGCTGAGCACCTCAATATACGAGTACTGCGTGTTCCGGACGAGTACGGAGTACAGAGTACGAGTGCAAGAACGAGTACTCCGTACTCCGTATGGAGCTCGGAATATCCGAACGTCAGTCTGTCACAACGAGAGATCAGACGTCGCCGGACAAACTCATCCTGCCCCGGGCCACGGTTGGCGGAGGCAATTTCGGCCGCATTGCTGCTCGGGCTAACCATTGGTGGACTGTTGGCCTGGGAGGAGGCTCCGAGGCTGTTGGCGGACCGGCAACCCGGCCTTGGGGGGGGATCTGCGCGGCCGGGTCAAGATCTCGGGTGGGTCTGAGTGCCCGCACTGCTCGAACTGGTGATGCGTGAGCATTTTGAGTAGGTGTGATATTCAATGTGGCTGCTGGTGATGAGGAAAAAGAACAAGCGACTTGTTTTGGGTGATATTGCTGTGAGGTCACCGTCAATGTTGTTGAGCCGTCCATCGCTCAGGTGCGTCCCCCCCCCAAACGAGCTGGCGATCACCAACTTGCACATGCGATTGATCCCTTGGGACCAGTCAGGAGGACCCATCGACCTGATCTTGCACTGCTTCGTACTCCCCACGTCTGGATAGTCCCCCATTCTAGCCGATGCCTCACTCTGCTAACTTGAATCCATTCATCTTGACCCATCGAAGTTTTTGGAACATACTGGTCTTTCTCCCGTCGATCATCGCACCTCCCGGGTAGCCCACTCACAACTGATCAATTGATGGGTGTGTTTCCCATCGGTGGGTGCCTAGACGAGGACTCCCTGGAAGCCCCAGCACGTCAGCATCATCAGTCCCCGCTCCACAGGTGCTGATCCTCCTCGGCTCGACGCCCGAGCGACGGCCTGGACAGCCTGAGACATCGCGCGAGCAAGACAAAACGAGACGAGACACGGATGGGGCAGGGATCCAACCGTCACGGTCTCAGACATGCACCGGCGACGGGCATCACCCCCTATTCGGCACCCCGACCAGGGCATGCCGATGTCTGCCTACGAGCTCCCAAGTTCTGGTCACCTCGCCTCTACTCCGATCTACTTATAGACGAGAACGAGTACCTACACCGTACGTTTGAGTACGAGTACTCTTGTACCCTGTCTTTTTGACGAGCACGATGTCGGTCCGAGAGTCGGAGTGTTGAACTCTGTATCAGTATCACAATGCTCAGGTATTGAGCGCACGGCCCCGTCAACATCCTCGCACAATCGCGCATCTCGCCCTCGCCTATTGACTTGAAAAGGCATGGCTGTCTCGGCGCTTGTCTTGAGCCATTCCGGAGTCCCTTGGGCCCGGAGTCCCTGGAGCCTAGAATCTCTAGGGTCTGAAGTCCTGGAGGCGGAGAATTTGGAGGATGGGGATCGAGAACGATGTCATGACGTCTTGCTATGGGGAGGGGACTCGGACCGGTGCTCGCGCGAAGATCGGCATTTTGGATGCTTCTCGTGCTCAGAACGGTGCTCCTCCTGGTGCCCGTGCTTCTTGCTTGGACTGACCATGCTCGGTAGTCTTGCTTCTGGGGAAGATTGAGGGAGGTCAGATCCACGGACCGCAGGCAGGCTCTTCCTCCTACGCCGAATCCTGATCAAAATGAAGTACCGTGCCGACAGTCGACCAGTCAGTACTCAACTCTCGCGGCCCCGTTTGTTTCACAAGGCGGCCGTTTTGCCGACGCGAGTGCCGCAAGGGCGGGAGATGGGTTCGGCCGGCGCCTTGGCCCGAACGAGAAGGTTCCATGGAAGGATGCTCACGGGGGAACCAAAATTGCCTCCAATGGACCGCTACTCACAACGAGTAAGGATTGTGATGGACTTGTGGAAGGGGACTCTATTGAACAAGAGTACTTGTACTCGTACGTGCTGATGAGGTGGTGATCCATTGTCCATATGGCTCCATGGGTGACCGGAATCCCGATGACATGGGGCACCGACGCGCAAGGCTGCGGCCTTGCGTGCCCCCGCCGAAATCTCTCCTCTCGTTGGCTCTGTAGAGCCCGTGCAGGTCAGGGCACCACGTGGGGATGATAATGGGCCAGGGAGCTGGCTGAGCGTGCGGGACAGAATGGGTCCAGACTTGAACGAAATCAGCTACCCGCACATATGGGTATTGGGGAGCAATGGGTCGGATCTGGGCGAGGTTGGATTCTATGGATGATAGTGAGGATTTGCAGGGGCGAGTACCTGCCGGATAGGTGAGCGGCTCCGCACGAGCTTGGCCGCTTGGGGAAAGTGATCGAGGGCCCGTCTCGGCTTTAAGCCTCTTGACTTACTTATATATGTTCCAAGGGTACTTGCACTGACTCCTTCTATGAATTTTGGGCAATCCTGCTGCGTCGGAACTTGGTTTGTCTGATCTTGATGGATCGTGCTGTCGATGGAGTACTCGTACAATCTGGGACTTGTACGCGTACGGGGTCAGTCGATCGGATGAAGGACGGGCGTTGAACCTGCACTGGTAGGATGGAGGGCCGGTGGATGATGGATGAACACAATAGGTGTGAGTCGGAAGATTCCGATCCATCCCGCAGCCCGCATCAGGCCGTGAGACGTCAGGCGCTGCCCGCTGCAGCATTCTCCGACGCCCCTCCATTGGAGGACGAGTACGAGTACTCGTTCCTGTGCGAGGAGAATCGGCGTGTGCCTGCAGATTGATACTGGTACGAGTACTCCGCACTTCGAGGGGACGCAAGGATCCCCGTCAGCGTGCAGACGTCAATATCAGTGGATGGATCGGTCCATTGGGAGGTGAGGAGGAGGCCATTCCCGAATCGTCAGGTGAGGAGACGAGCTGCTTTCCAGAAGCGACGGAGGCAGTAGTCGCTGCAATACACCGAGTCCACAAGTCCAGGTGATCTTCCGCATTTCCAATCAGATACTACACCGTATACCTGGGAGAAGAGTCAGTGAGTACCCCGTACGGAGTAGTACCGGCTCATACACGCACCAGTACACCGACGATGCTCACTCTCACGTTGCTTGCTGACACGATCATACAGCTTGGTGTTGTAAGCCGGAGAGACGAAGCGGGCACTTGTACTCACTTGTCCAAGCTGTCAGAGGTGAGCAGGCACCTGGTAGTAGAAAGGAGAGAACGCCTCTGACCGAGCATCTTTGACAACGCGGCGAGCATCCCGTGTACCTGGAGGTACATGCACTCGCGCCCACGATGGAACCTGCTGATCACCTCTCGGAAGAGAAGGAGCAAGACCGGGGCGATCCTTCCCTCTGCAAGCCCGTGTGGAGCATTCTTCACGAAGCGGATGGTTGGGAAGGTACGAATTCATCGCGGCAGGTGCCACCAACGACGACGACGACGACGACGACGACGGCGTCCGCCCATCACCAACTTCACCTCGACTTCCACTTCTCGTCACCTTCATCCTCTCCCCATGGCATTTCATCTCCTGTCATCTCCTTTGATCCATGGAGGGCCTCCAGGCGCATTGTGTCGAGATTCGTTTTAGCGAAGACCCCTCCAGTCCAACACGGGATCCCTAGCCTCGCCCGGAGCTCCGCCCCCAGCATCGCCCCGGCACCGCCCGGGAGAGCCGCTCGCCCTCCCCGCGAGCACACATGAGAACACTCCGAGGCCACTCATCAAACACGAAGCGCCCGTATTCTCGAGCACGCTCGACGCGTCCCAGCGCCGAAACTACAACCTCGCCGAGGAGCTTGGCATTACTCCGTGCCCGCAGCCCACACCCCAAGCCAGGCCCAAATCCTCCGCGGCGATGCCACCAGCAAGATACTCCATACTCTTTCTGGTACCAAATCTCCCGAATTGACAAAGAGGCCCATGCTTCTGCGGGCTGCAGACAAAGTCGGTTCCTCGCCACGCGAGTCGCACCCGGTTGCTGCTAGGCAGGACGCAGCTTAGCCCGGCAGTGCAGACCTCGCCATGCCACACTGGAGAGACTTCATCAAACTACGGGGTACGGAGTACGGAGCTCGGAGTACGTGGGCCCCGTGTGATGGACTCGGGGCCGCGAGAGATGCTCCGGACTGCAATGAACGGGCTTGGGACCACGGGCTGCGTCTTCGTGAGGGATGGAGTACGGCCCGGAGTCCGGAAAAGGGCATGTGCGGTGGCAAAATGCAGGCTCGTGATTTGAGGATGCTGGCGAGCTGCTCGCAGTGGCATCTGATCAGAGGCATCTGCCGTCTGCACATCATTGATGTCCGTCCCGTCTGTCCCATTCATCCACGCGAGGCCGATCAGGTACCGATCACGCATGCCGGAGCTCGGCCATCAGACACGCGGGGATTGTCCATGGCCAGACTCCATTCCAAACATCATTTCATTTCCACCATTGGATTCTATGAGTAATAGTTCAAAACGTGTGAATTACTCCCATGACTCCGTGGACTGACATTCATCGCACTAGTTCACCTGCTTGGATTCAAGAGATCAGTACTCGTACTTGCATGAATACTAAGTACAAGTAGTACTAGCTAGACGCCTTCCAATGCCCACGACTCGTCGCGGATGCACACGCTGCGGCGCCCTGAATCGGCCCCCGACGTATGATTAAAGTACGGATCCGGGCGCTGACGAGACGCACGAGGCGTTGACTTGCGAGGCGTCGTCCATCCGTCTAGCCTGATTCCATTCTTCCGAATATGTGTGTGTGAGTGCGTCCGCCGATGACACCTTTCTTAGGGCGCCGTATCCCTGATGGAAAAAGTGGATCCGGGATGCGCCCAAATGCAATGTTTACAATCTTCAGGGGTCATGCATGACCCACAGAGTCGAGCACGAGCACTCATATTCTGACACTCTCACCCGCACCCAAGGCTCCCGCACTCGCCTCTGGCGATTACGAGTACGAGTACTACTACCTACTCCTCACGGCCACAGCTTCCACGCTTCCTCCGTACTCGTACTCGTACTCGTACGGGTACTTGTACGGAGTTCTGGCATTGGCATCCCACCCCGGTCCTCCCCGGCCACTGCATGCCACTCCCGATCCAGCATGTCCTTGCAAACCCCTCCTCCTCCATCCAGAATGTGCCTCCCGATCGAGCATGTCCTCGGCAGTCCCCTGCCCGCTAGTCTCGGCCTTTCTCGCTCCCACGCCCGCACCACGCGCACGTCCTGCGGAGGACCGGGTGGAGGGACCTGCCTGACGTTGAACGCCTGGTCTGAGGCTGGTGGTTCTCTGGATTCTCGACGGATGCGATTCCGGGGGACGTAGGGGCTCCTTGCGCCGGACTGCGGACGGGACTCGAGGCAATCTCTGTGAGCCCGTCCATGGAAATCTCTGCTCGTCTATGGAGGACTGTTCGTCCATGACAGTCTGTCCTTTCAGGCAAGCTGTCCTCTCACGCCCCTCCCACTCACTGGTCAAGAAATCACATCCATCCAACACTCTCCTCACGAGTATGCATATCCCAAACCAACCGCATCATCAACCTCCAGGCCCCCCCCCCCCAAGCCAATGTACTTGTATCCGCACCCCTGTCGAGCCTATCCGCACACTCTTCCCTCATGTCTCCCCCCTCCCCTTTCCCCAGCCCAAGACCCACCCCCGTCTCAGGCCTTGCGCACTAGAATACCACCCACTTGAGGCCATCGCCGCCCAGAGGACCCATGGCACTGCTCGATCAGGAAAGAGGTAGAAGCCGTCCGGGATGGGCGCTCCACGTCCGTGTCCGGAAGCTGCAAGTTGGGCTCTGGACGGGGACGATTGCGAACGCGAGTGCGGGCACTTTGACAGAATGAAGGTTTGTGCGAGATTTCTCGCGGCCGGCTTCGCCCATACCCGTACGAGTACTCGTAGTTGCATCATGGCCTTCATCGTGATATAAGAAGGGCGGCGTCTGCCCCCTTCGTCTGTCTATTCCCCCTCATCCTCATCCTCATCCTCATCCTCATCCTCATCCTCATCTTCACTCATCCTCAAGAGATCACAATCTGGTATTGTCCTCATCTCATAACTTCCATCTCCCTTTCCAAACTCCCTTTCTTCACACAAACCAACCCTCCTCTCCACCCCCCCACCCCCTTCTTTCACAATGTTCAGCAAGGTAAGTCGTCTCCGCCCATCAATGCCCCTTCCCCCGTATCTGGCCATCCCATCTAACTCCGCCTCCAGTTCCTCTACGCCTCCATGGCCGTGGGCGCCGCCCTCGCCGCCCCCACCACCACCTCCCCCTCGGCCACCGAGCCCGCCACCACCACCTCCCCCCTGTTCGACCCCAAGCCCGGCAACCTCATCACCCTCGCCACCGGCGAGTGGGTCAACAGCCCCCTGGCCAACTGGAACTCGGCCAACATCAACGACGGCGTCGGCAACGGCGTCGACAAGTACACCCTCTTCCTCGGCGACGGCACCACCGCGCAGGGCTGGCCCGCCCAGAGCCAGTGGGTCTCCTTCGAGAACATGTTCAACAACTACAAGAGCCAGATGTTCTCCTCCTGCGACGCCTGGGGCGTCCCCGACGACTCCGGGCCCGAGGTCGGCGCCATCTGGGACGGCATCCAGATGGCCGCCCAGGCCTCCGGCGTCGACCACCGCGTCATCCTCGCCGTCATCATGCAGGAGTCCGGCGGCTGCGTCCGCGTCATCACCTCCAACGGCGGCGTCCGCAACCCGGGCCTCACCCAGGACCACAACGGCGTCGCCACCTGCAACGAGAACGGAAAGGTCCAGAACCCCTGCCCCTCCGCCGCCATCTACCAGATGATCTCCGAGGGCGTCCAGGGCACCTCCTCCGGCGACGGCCTCGCCAACTGCATCAACCAGGCCGGCCGCTCCGACGTCTCCGGCTTCTACCGCGCCGTCCGCATCTACAACTCCGGCTCCGTCTCCAGCACCGGCGCCCTCCAGAACGGCATCGCCACCCACTGCTACGCCTCCGACATCGCCAACCGTCTCCTCGGCTGGGTCTGGGCTCCTCACGGCTGCAACTGCGACCAGGGCGGCTGCAACGTCGTCACCTACTAGGCGCGCACCCTCTTCGATCCCGTTTTCTTGGCTGCTGCCCAAGAGCCAGGATCCTGAGCGCCTGCTCCTCCTCCTCCTCCTCCTCCTCCTCCTCCATCTGCTCACTCCCCCTTCCTGAGCCTCGCGAGCCCGAGCCCAGGACCCTCACTGTTGAACGCTGAGGAGTACATACCCCCTCCCCAGAGGAGGACAAAAGCACAAAGACTCGACCTCAAGGTCACCCAAAAGCGCCAGACATTTTTCTTCACTTCTCTGTCCCATTTTTCCCACCCCTCGAACCACAAGTTAGTCCTGCGGATCTTGTACATATTTCAGTCCCCGACAGGCTCTTGTCTTGCGATTTGGTGTAGGGTGTTTGGTTTTCCTTCCCGACGAGACATTGGATGTTCTCTTTTCTTCTTCTGCACATTTTCGTTGCCCCCGAAATATCAAAACATGTATCTTGGGATATCAAGACAGACAGTGTACATAGCAGTCGGGGCTCTGAGGCCCACCAAAACAATGACATGACTTGATCTGGCTTGAACACTTCTTTCTGAGCTTCTGCTTCGACACTCTTCTCATTGATCATCTGGTGGTCAACTTGTGAACAGCCTGGTGCGGGCGTGCGAGCACGTTGCGTCAGCCTCCTCATTGCAGTGATATAGAAACCTGCACCAGGACAAGAAGAAGAATGAGTGCGTGCAGAAATGCAATCCAGGGCAGAACATGCCCTCCCCCCGAGACAATTCTTCCGACCTCTCCCACTCTTCATGACCCGTATTGCAAGAAATGCCGAACCCATTCTCCCTCCATCTATACCCTTGCCCGTCGCCGAGCCCGGCACCAGTGTCATCTCTCACCTAATCCCCAACTCCCTGCCAATCCTCGCCTTCTCCGATCCAAAAGCGTCTTTCTCCCTTGCTCACCGGGTATCTCGAGGAGGAGGAAATGAATACAAAAAAGATCAAAGACGACGTCATGAAGGACCCATGAAAACAAATACCTTAAGCCTTTGTAACATTTGCAAAGGAAGGCTCTCAATGCCTCAATACCTCAGCAAGCAGATGGGCCCACGCGCCCGCAACACCCTTTTTCGACTCAATTTTTCACATCGCCTCAAGAAAACAAACACGCAAAAAGGGGAAAGGAAAGGGGCTCGGCCACCGAGTTTTCCGAATACGAACACGAGCGGTGCCCGGACCTCTTTTGCATACGGAACCCCCTGGCATGCATACCTCTTTTTTTGCATGCGGACCCCCTTTGCATGTACCCCGCAACACACAAGAAAAAAGATTTGGGCAGAGAAATACACCAAGAGATAGATGTAAAGGGAACAAACACACCCATCTGAAAAGAACACCGGGTAAGCATGAGAAATGTAAGACAACAAACAGCAAGCGCAAGCGCAAGAGAGGGAGAGGGAGAGGGAGGGGGAGAGGATGAGAAAAGAGAGGGGGGGCCCAGGGCAACAGGGAGGTAAGAGTGTCAGAACGACCTAGAGAGCCGGGATTCTTGGGCGCCAACATCTTAGGAATTCTTTGGGACTGCATAAAAAAAGCCAAGACAAAAAAAACGGGGGAAAACCAAATGGTAGAATTCAGGCAACATCGGCAGGGCAGCAACCTCAGTCGATTTGCTTCTCGCATCCTATTCTGTTGAGCAACTCCTTGCGGTCGCTGTGGCCCGGCAGCGTGACTCCGCTGGCCAGCCCCGCCGTCGCCGTGCGCCTAACCCCGGTCCGCCGCTCCCAAGCCTGGAAGTCGATCTCCTCGACGCCGACCTCCTGCTCAATGACTGCGATTCTCTCAAACTCTTCGTCGTCTTCGTCCTCGTCGCGATCCCGACCATGGTCCTGGCCCTGGCCGACGTTCGCGGCGATGTTGTTGTCGCCCGTCTTGATCGGTACCTCGGCGTCCTCCTCGTCGTCGCTTCGGACGTCGTCCACGGTGTGGCCGTTGAGCACGCGCACGACAACCTTGACGATGTAGAAGCTCCAGACAATCATCATGACCTGGAGCGACAGCAGATACGCGAGGAAACCGTGCATGATGCAGCTGTTAAAGCAGACGGTGCCCTGCGGATCGCGGAAGGGCTCAAGCAGCCAGGACCAGCCTTCGGGCGTGGGGATAGGGCCCTCGAGGTTGCCGGCGGGGCCGCGGTAGCAGCCGGACGGGAGGATGCTGGGCGCGTCGGTCCAAATGCTCCAGCAGATCATCATGTAGAAGACGTGGCGGGTGCCGAGCCAGGAAGTGACGAAGAGCCCAAATAAGGCGTCGCAGATTTTCTGGTAGCCGAGGTATTTTGCCAATTTCGCGAGCTATATACATTGTATTCATGGTCAGCGATCTGTAGGAGACGAAACCAGGAGCCCCCTGTTTTTGAGGGGAAGGAAATGCGGGAGGGCAAGGGGAGGTAGAAAGGGCGACCGCTCACAGGAAAGATGAGGTCGACAAAGTCCATGATGACGAGGATCAAGTTGCCGACTCGCGTGAAGTGGTAGGCGTAGGAGCAAGCGATGAGAGCAATGGTGACGAAGTGATGGGTCAGCATCTGCCAATGGTCCTTGCGGCGCTGCTCGATGTTGAGGACGACGACCTGCTGCGCCCAGAAGGACCACTGCATGAGGTAGTATGCCTTGACGAGGCCGTCGAGCTCCCTGATCGGCCAGTCGGTCCAAAGCTCCTTCAGGTTCAGCCAGTAGGGCGAGGATCGATAGATGTACTGCGCGGCGCATGGGAGTCAGCGAGAATGCATGCGACACTTGCGCGTTGAGAGACATTGGCAGGCGTTGTAGAGCAAGGCCGGCAAGGCAAGGGAGAAGCTTGGGGCGAGGGGAAATCGGGATCGCAGGACTCACCATCCCCATGGGCCAGTAGCAGCTATAGTACATGAGCATGTAGGACTGCTCAGCGAATCTGGTCACCTGCTTCTGGCCCGATAGGCCGAGGTACCTTGCGAGGGGCTGGAGGACATGTTGCATGCAAGCTGAGCGCAAGCCCGTAAAGAGCACGAAGAAGAATGCCATGAAGTAGAAGTCATCGTAGCCGATGGCGTATTTGCCGGTCTGGGCGTTTCGGTAGGAGAGCGCGTAGAACTTGGCGGCGATGGGCTGGGTCTGAGGGAATTGGCTGCCGAGGAGGAGCGTGCCGAAGATGCCGAGGGAGATGCCTGCGACGGGTTAGTGTCCATTCCTTCCGGGTCGCGATCTTGGTGTTGAGCGGGAAGGGGGCGAGATGAGGCAGCCCGAGATGGGGGGGGAAAAAAAGGAATAGATTCAGGAGCTGGGAATCTGGTCGCATGATGCCCATTTCCCAAGTAAAGAAGGTGAAAAGGAGAAACCGAGAGAAAAAAATCCAAGATCATTGAGAAGGAGAAGGTGTGTTTGTAAGAGAGAAAGAGGCGGGAAGAAGAAAGAGGAAGAGGAAAAGCCAGCTTGGGGTTTGGCACGCACCGGTCTGGTTTGTGAGGGTCCATCGTGCGATGCGCTTCGCGAGGCCGTCGCTCCTCCGCCTGACCCTCCTGACGATCGTGATGCCCACCTCACGCTTCGTTGCGGTCCAAGGCGCCTTCTCGCCGGCCTCTAGGTGTCGTTCCCGGCTCTCTGGTTTCGCGCGCGCCTGAAGCTGCCGCCGCTGGGATTCGGAGTCGCCCATGGCGAATGCTGTGATCGCGAGCCTCGTTAACGATGATGTGTATAGTTATGGTATTCGGTGTCGTCGTCAAGGTCGTCGTGATCGTCGTTGTCGTAGTGCTGTTGCGGTGGTATCGTAATCGCCCTCGTCGTGGTAAGAGGTGGTTATTGTGGGGGGGGGGGGGGGAA